>WAAE01017183.1:0-48916 GCA_013400495.1 Nicator chloris
GTGCGGCTGCATTGCCACACCAGCTCTGAAGTTTGTTGTCAATGCTATGGAGAGGTGTAGCTTGTGTCCACAGGGCAGACATTATGAGAGTTGACATGATTTATGTGTTTTATCTAATCTTGAAATGGAATCCAGAATAATTATTTTAGAGGCATTTCCCCCATTAGCACAAAATAGCACAGTGAAGAGTGTGGGGGAAGAGGTCTTGTTGAACTACCTTTTCAAAGCACAGGGCCCAATTTTCAAAAGTTTTCTATTTGTTAAAGTGTTTTGTTACATTTTCATCTTTCTTGTGGTAAATCAGCTTTTAAATGTTTTTTTTCTTTTTTTTTCAGTTTTTTCCACTTGTACTGTAGCATGTTTCTAAGCACCTTCATTTTTAAAAAGCTCCATAAAAATTTGGAAAAGAGATGTTAAACTACTTGCCTGTAAAATGATGATTTACAGCATTACTGCCTTTAGTTCAAAAAAAAAGGAGAATAATGTTCTGTCATTCAGGAATGCATAGGTCTATATACAAATTTATTTAAAGTGAGGTATTTTTAAATATCTGAAACACTTTTTGTTTTATCTTGTTTTCCCTAGGAGAAATGATCTGGTATCTTTATCATTCTCACCATTGACATCTGCACTATTTATAAAAAAAATCCATGTTAGAGATGCACTGCAATCCAATTTAATTCAGAATACTTTTACAAAACAAAATCAGCCACTGAGAGCCATAAATGTGCTGACAAAACCCCCAGATTTATTAGTAATATAACTATACAACAGTAATTTCAGAGTTTAAAATTCAAATTTCTCTGAGAGAGCAAGATGAATTTCTGAAAATTGGGCCCTTGTCACGCTAACAGGACATGCTCTTTGTATATGGTTTAAAGCAAATTGATAAATAGAATTCTAGTATCTCTGCTAATTTGTTTGGTGGTTTAACACTGACAATAAAAACTGGAATAGAAGCATAAACACAGTGCTTAGTTCTAGTATTAGGAAATTAATTTGATATAATGCCTTGCATTAACCCTTTGAGCATTGTAAGTAACATGATGGGAACAAAGATTTTTAGATAATTTAACTAGTTCACTGAGCATATACTTTAAATAGCTTATAGTGTTGTAAATTTTTTTAATTATGTCTAAAGTAAATACTTGCATACAATATGGGGATTTTTTTTATTAATAGGGGGCTCAGTAGATGTAGGCAAAATATTCATTGCCATTGATAGGTACTGTGTAATATAAAACAGTACTTCAGCTCCCTGGTTTTCATAACTGCATATATATATACAAAGAAAATCAAACATGATTCTACAGATAGGAAGTTGTCTACTTTAAGATGCCTTTAGAAGATAAAGGTTTAGAAAATATATTCAGCTATTTTGAAAATTTCCTGAGATAGATTAGTATTGGAATACTCTGGTACTGTAAAAGAGAAATCTTTAGGATTAAAAGAAGTTTTAGTAATAATAAATTTTGCAGAATATTTGATGTGTTTGCATTGAAATTTTTGGCAGTGTTTGTGAGAAACAGGAACAAAAAGTGCACAATTATGTTAATATTCCTTTTAAAACTCAGTCACTGCAATAATAACTAGCTAGAAGATGAAGGTATTTTATTAAATTTCACATTAAAGGGTACGGTTTGGATGGCCCTTACTGAATGTCCGAATTTTAAAAGCAACGTAGAAATTGCACGAGCAAATATTTTTTAAAACCCCTTTGTTCTTAAAATTACTGCTTACAGGAACAAGGGAACAAGTGTAGCAGCAAGTAAAGATTCTTTTAACGTAGAGATACTGATGCCACCTTACTAAGTGAGGATACAGTACATTTTCTACTGGTTTCTTGCAATATCAGTCAGCAAACACTAAAGCAGCTGTACTTATTTAAGTCTAGCTGAGGGCAAAGAAAAAGGGCATCATTTAAAGTTATTTAAGGGAATTACGTCAGTAGTATAGTGCAAGTAAGTTGTAAACACTTTTAGTCAGTTAATGCAAATGAATGCATAAATGCATAATTAATTAACATAAATGCAATACTCAAAGGGTTTTAATTTAACAACTTTTTTTATTCATAATTTACTGTAAATGCTTCTGAGTTTGCATGCCTTGATCATTGCTGCTAGTGATTTTATGTGCCAGTAGACCTGAGTTTAATTTACCAGTTTAACTAAGAAATAGTAAAAGCCACTTACAAAGTGACTGCCTAGTGTTTGTTTGAAGTAAAATATGCCTTAGTTTAAAAAACGATCATTTTAACTCATGTTTTATTCTGATTTTTTTCTCCTTTTCCTGTTCAAAAAAATAAATTGGCATTCTGGGATTGGAAGCCCTGAGTAATTAATTATTTGGTAAGAATTGTTCTTGGAGATTGCTCATTAAGGCTGAATTCACTGTAGAAAACAAGGCCCAGGAAACGCCTGTGGGCATAAAATGAGCCTCACTTAACACTAATTCAGGAAGATGTTCTTTGTATGTTCTTAAGCACTTTCTCGGTTATAGTGCAAACATCTTACAGGAATTTTCAGTTCTAGATTAATTTTACTCTGAAATAATAAATGTCGTTTTAGGAGGAGTTCAGACTTCAGAGGAACAACCTTGAATGGATTTGTTTTTAACAAGAACTCCGTTCAATTCTTTTTGACTCACTGATACCAGCAAAAGCTTTTTACACAAAGAATATTTAATGGGTTCCCCAAGTAAAAGTTTCCTTCCATACAATATTAAAGTGACTGCCTTGTATTTAAACATTAAATACCCATCCTAAAGTAACCCAGTTAAGCAATTTAAAATATGTTGGGAAAATACCACTTTGTACCAAAGCAAGTTGCCCATTTCCACTCATACCCACTGAAAATTTGGATTTACAGTTAATAACCAATGAGGCTGTTAAAGAAACTTCGAGTGCCTTTCAAAATCTTGGAAAATTGTGCCTGAGGTGGTAAACTTTAATTAGGTTAATTTTAGAGCTACCAATCAGTAATTTTATCATCACTCAGGGCTTTCTTACCTTCTAGGAAACTTCCCTTGTTGCATTTATTTTATACTGTATTTTTTTTAAGTGCCATCATTTAAATTTCACTTAGTAAGTGGCAGATTACATTATCCAGTCCCACAGCACAGAAACATCATAACACTAGGACATACTCAAAGTCTTTATTTTCCAGTTGACTGAATATATTATGTAAATGAGGTAAGCAACTTTTTGTAGATTGTATGTGTGAGATAATGTAATGTTCTTTTCCAGTTTTTGGGCTACCGTTGAATATACTTTTTAATTATTTAAAGAAGACATCTTTACAGAATAATGTGATGGTTTTTTTTGTATAATGTATTTGATTTTGTAAATACGTATTTCCTGATGTGATTTTTGTGACAAATGCTAAATCTTTTAGTATATAATGTCCTCTCAAAACTGGCAGGAGCTAAATAATAGTTTGTTGGCAATTTGTATTGTGTACTGTACAATAACTGGGGACCTTTTATAATTATAAAAATATATATTAACTTTTAGTGTGTTGTATAAAAAAATGACTGGAACATACTAAAGACAGTAGGATTTTTCTGAATATTTCAGACTTGAACTCAGGCTAGCTTTCTTGTGTTTTTCAAAACAAAATTGTGTCTTGTCTTTTAAAATCAATAAATTTGTTTTCTTGTTACAAACATATCTGAATGGCTTCAGTTTTTATACAGCTAGATATTTTGGACTGTTGTACAGTTGATTTTGAGAGAAAAATTATTGCACTTACACCTCTGAAATAAGACCACATTTGTTTTATTTAACAACAAGAGAAATAAATAACAAATAACAAATTATATTCCCAGTAAATAGAGACTGTAATGTACTTATTCATTTCAATGTTAACAGTAATTTCCCATTACAGATTCATGTAGTTAACAGCTAACAGTGAGAGACATGCAGACTTTGGCCTCCAGGAATTAGTGGTGTCAGTTTGGTACCAGCAGAACCTACTTCTGCAATTTTTGCTGTAAATATTCTGCCATATGCTAATGTGTTAGATGTTTTGACAATTTCACAAAACATGTTTGAAGGCCTAATCTTACCAGTTCACATATTCTGTGGATCTCTAGTATGTGTTGCAGGCACTATACGTTTCATATTATATTTCGTATAAAGAAATGCTGAATTTTATTTTGACAGGGAGGACCCACCAAGTAATAGATGAACATCAAAATAACTATTGGATACCAAGATTAAAACAGGTATTTCACACAAAACTGTGATAAAGGTAGAAGAGTTGCAACCCTACAGCTTACTTTCCTCAGGATGTTCAGCCATAAATTATGGTCCACTCATTGCCTATTCTTTAATTTCAAATAAAGACCAAAAGCTTGGTATAGTATGATATCGGTCCCTGCATTGCATCTTACCTTGTAAGACTACAATTACAGCAGTCACCAGTTGCAACTAAAGAGTTGTGGAATTGTCAAGGTTGGAAAAGACCTTCAAGATCACCCAGTTCAACCATCCACTCAGCACTACCCTTGTCACCCATAAACCTCCAAACTACATCACCAGACCCAGATGCCTCTTGAACACCTCTAGGGATAGTCCACCACCTCTGTGGCCAAAGTCTTCCAATCTCTGACCACCCTAATAGTGAAAAAATTTTTCTGATATCTGAATCTCTCCTGTCTCAGCTTAAGGTCATTTCTTCTTGTTGTCTCACTGCAAGCACAGCAGAAGAGATCAACCCTCACCTCGCTGCAGCCTCCCTTCAGACAGTTGTAGAGAGCAATGGCATCCACCCCGAGCCTCCTCAAGACTAAAGAAACCTAGCTCTCACAAGTGTTCTCATATGACATGTTCTAAAGCTTTCATGAGCTGTGTTGCCCTTCTCTGGACACACTTCAGCACCTCAATGTCCTTTTTAAAGTGAGGAGCCCAGAACTGAACACAGGACTTGAGGTGTGACCTCACCAGTGCCGAGTAGAGGGGGACAATCCCTGCCCTGGTCCTGCTGGCCACACTCTTGCTGGTGCAGGCCAGGATGCCATTGGCCTTCTTGGCCACCTGGCACACCCTGGCTCATGTTCAGTCACTGTCACCAGCACCCCCAGGCCCTTTTCCTGTGGGCAGCTTTGCAGCCACTCTGCCCCAGCCTGTGGCACTGCCTGGGGTTGTTGTGACACAAGGACAGGACCCAGCACTGGCCTTGTTGAACCTCCCACCACTGGCCTCAGTCCATGATCCAGCCTGTCCAGATCCCTCTGCAGAGCCTTCCTGCCCTCCAGCAGATCAGCACTTCCACCCAGCTTGGTGCTGTCTGTGAACTGACTGAGGGGACACTCAATTGCAACACCCAGATAACTGATAGATATGTTAAACATGACCATCCCCAAAAAGAGCCCTGGGGAACACCATTGCTGACTGGCCACCAACTTGATTTAGTTCCATTCGCCACCACTCTCTGGGCCCAGCCATCCTGGTAGTTTTTTATGCATCAAAGAGTCAACTCTTCCAAGACAATTTTTCTAGGAGGACTCTGTGGGAGATAGTATCAAATGCTTTTACTCAAGTCTAGACAGACAACACCTACAGCCTTCCCGTCATCTACTAAGCAGGTCGATTTGTCATAGAAGGAGATCAGGTTGGTCAAGCAGGACCTGCCTTTTGTAAATCCATGTTTGCTGGGCTTGATCCCCTGGTTGCCCTGCACGTGCCATGTAATGGGATTCCTTAGCCTTGCTCAGAACCGAGTTAAGACTGACAGTGTCAGTCCTGTAGTTCCCAGGATCATCTTTGCAACCCTTCTTGCAGATGGACATTACATTTGCTAATTTCCAGTCTCCTGGAACTTTTACAGACCAGGACTGCTGGTAGATGATTGAGAGTGGTTTGGCAAGTTGTTTTTACCAGTTCCCTCATTACTCTGGGATGGATCTCACCAGGACCCATAGACTTGTGAGAGTCTAATTGGCACAGCAGGTCACTAACCATTTCCTTCTGGATTATGGGGGCTTCACTCATCTTCCTATCAACAATTTCCAGCGCTGGTAATCTTTCGAGCTGGATATCCCAAGGACAAGGGGAATGGTATTAAAGACCAAGGCAAAGAAGGCANCTTGTCTTTCTACACAAGGGGACAGCCTGATCCTGAATATTTAATAATTCCTTCTTAAAGCACCTCCAGCCTTCCTGGACTCCTCTGTCCTGCAGGACTGACTACAAAGAGACTATATCAATCAATGTCCTAAACAGGCCAAAGTCTGCTTGATGGAAGTCCAAGGTGGAAGTTCTGGTGCCCCTCCTTAATCCACCCAGTACTGAAAACTCTAGTATTTCATGGTCTCTGTGCCCAAGACAGCCAAGAACCACTGCATCACCCACTAGTCCTTCTTTGCTCATTGGCATCTTTTAAGCCCAGCCAGCAGCCAAGCCCCAGGCAGCCACTTGCTCACTCCCCNTTCCTTATGCCCTTCACTCACTACACTACCATCTGCATTTGACTCCTGAAGATACTCCTTGACCCTCCTTTTGCTATCACTGTATTTATACAAACATTTTTGCTGTCTTAAATCAAGTTCTAGTAGGTCTTTGGCCCCTCTAATCTCCCTATGTGATCTTGCAACATCCTTACTGTCCTCTCAAGTTATTTGACCCTCCNATGGAAGTCCAAGGTGGAAGTTCTGGTGCCCCTCCTTAATCCACCCAGTACTGAAAACTCTAGTATTTCATGGTCTCTGTGCCCAAGACAGCCAAGAACCACTGCATCACCCACTAGTCCTTCTTTGCTCATTGGCATCTTTTAAGCCCAGCCAGCAGCCAAGCCCCAGGCAGCCACTTGCTCACTCCCCCACCAGTAGGATCAGGGAGAGAATCGCAAGAGTAAATGCCAGAAAACACGTGGGCTGACATAAAGACAGCAGAATCACTTACATTTTAAGCATGATTCCACATGGTCTGGAATATCCCTTTTGGGGTCACCTGTCCTGGCTGGGTCTCCTCCCAGCCTCCCAAGTGCCCCCAGTCCCCTCCCCAGTGTGGCAGTACCAAAAGCAGAAAAGGCCTTGGCTCTGTGCAAGCCCTGCTCAGCAGTAACAAAAACATCTTTGTATTACCAACTCTGAGTTCAGCACAAATGCATAACACAGCCCAATGCCAGCCATTATGAAGAAATTAACTCTGCTCCTGCCAAAATGAGCACATACACAAAAAACCCCAGATCTATCAGGCCATCTCCTCTGGTAGGCTCTTTCACCAGCTGTGTCAAGAATTTACCTTCCACACACTCCAAGAACCCCCTGGTCTGCTTCCTCTCTGCTGTGTTCTATTTCTAGCAGACATTTGGCAAGCTGAACTCATACACACATAAAAGAGCAACCACGAGACTTCTGCCAGCCACTTGAAGAACATCTTATCTGCCTGTTCATCCCGGCTGGGTGGTCTGTAACAGACTCCCACCATGATATTCCCCTGCTCATCTTCCCCCTGTCTTACCACAGGCACTCAACCTTGTCATCTTCATCATCATCATCATCAATTTCAATACAATCAAATTACTCCCTAAGAGTGCTACCCCATGCTATTCTATGTTTACAGAATACTCCTAATTGGTTTGCTAACTGAGATGAGGCTTCATTTTCTAGCAGATGCCTTGCTGAGACTAAATAGGTTTTTCTCTGACACATACATGGGAAAATAATCTGTAGAAGGATATCGTCCCTAGAGGGATCACACACCAACTAACTCTTGATATTAGCCAACAGCCTACATTGCTCAGCTCTTTTCCACTGACAGTGCTACCAGGAAGACCCTGCAAAATTCAACCTCTGTTGCTGGTCATATTAATTGAACTGATTTTATTATGAAAGTTTTATTCACAGTAACACTGATCCACAGATCCAGACCTCTAAGTGTAGGGCACAGGTAAATTGTAAGAGAAACTTGAAAATACTGGGTATTGTAAGAAAACAGAAGTGTAAGAAAGGTAATAAATAATTTCTATTACTTCTGTAAGGTAATTTTCTGTACAATGTTATTGTCAAATAAGTAAGATACATTCTACATTGAGTTATTTAAGTGTATTTAATTTGACTTACCTGAAGCATTCACTTTAATTGTGTAAAATCACATAGAGCCTGCAGCAATCCAGCGTGCATCAGTTGTTTGATTCTGTATCAAGGTCTATGCCAAAAGCCACATGAAATATAAGCCAGGTATTTTTTCCACAAAAGCATCTGACCAAGGCAAGGAAAAAGAAGAAGAAGAAACCTTGATCTATTTTTGGCACCGGTAACAGTATGCTCAAGAGTGTTGTTATTCTGGCTTGGTTCTGCTGGTCTCATTCAAAATTTTGCTAAATTGTACTGCACATGTACTTCCCAAAACATTAACTAACCTAACATGTAAGATTTTCCTGTTCAAAAACCAAAACAACCCCTTCTTGACCAAAATGTGCTACTGCTGACATTTTATTCTGAATGTTTTATGAGCAGGACTGTTCTAGTGAAAGTAACTCTGTGTACAGGCATTTGCCACAGGCACACTGTACACAAGATCTGCTGCTGCTTTTAAGATCAGAGTTCATGACAGATGTAGTCAGTCAGTACTTACTTAGTAACCTGCTTGTTAGTAAAACAGACATATTTTCAGAGATGGAAGAGATACCAAAAAACTGCTGTCTCAATGCTCTGCAGCTGGATGTTACCTTCCCCACAATAAATGGTGTCCTGGCAGAGTGTGTCAGAAACAGCTGAAAAAGGTGCAAAAGCAGCATGTTGAAGTTAGGATCACAAATTGTGTCGTTGCAACACATGCATTGAATTTACTGGTCCATGTGAGTGACAAGGTTGACTGTTGCCCAGAACAGTAGCAATCACTTCATCAATTTATTTCCCTGGTCTTCAGTGGTTTCCAATGCCAAAGAAAAATTTAGACTTCCCTTCTTCCTCCAGTTTCACCCAAGAAAGTCAAACAGCCAGTATCAAAAGGTGCAATAATCAAACTTGCAAGAAAACAGGATAGCCCTAATCATCACCACATAAATGACCACATTCCCTTCCTGTGAACTTCTTGGTGGACTACTCTGTGTGTCTTTTGGAAGCATAATTCTTCTATCTGCACACTTTACCTCCATCCACTTATTATGGCAAATTCAAATCCATACTTTACTACACCAACAAGTAGACAAAAAATGCCTTGCTTTTGGCTGTTTCTGCTTACAAACTTGCCAGAATAACTTACAATATCTATTCTGAATAATGTACCCCAATCAAGCTTTTTTCTCTTTTTCCTATTAAAGAGAATTTAATTGATTTAAATTTCCTTAAAGTGTGCGTGGACTTTTCTGTTTGTTAAAAATAAAAAAGTGGTCAAATAGATAGTCCATTATAAACAAATCCTGTTGTGATGCCTGAAGGAGAAAGAACTAGTCTAATTTAACACCACCAGATCTGATACCTTTAAACCCACTAAGCAGGATTGTAACTGCAGTTGCTCTTGACTTTAAAAGCAATGGGGCTCTGCAGAAACAACAGTCCAGCTGGGAAAGACTGTGACATTCAAACCCAATTCTGTGTTACAGCACAGGGTATTCCTGTGGAACAAATGCTGGTTGATGAGTTCTAGCCTTCAATGTCAAAGCTGCAGCTTAACAATAATGTTTAATAGAACATTTTGTTGCATCGCCAGACTTAAATATGTTTACAGTTTGGTTTTAAGTTATAATTATTATATATAATTATATCATATACTTAAATTTGGTTGTAAGTATAAAATATTTGATTTAGCAAGAGATGCTGAAAATCTAGTGTTTATAACATTAATGACAAGCTCATTGGTAGCATTAATTTGATACTGTGGATATTGCTCACTTTGTTGATGGCCAGTGAAAGACAAAACTGAACTAAAACCTGTTTTCCTATTACTTCCAGAGATCAGTTTTGAAACCAAAATGGTACACACACAATAAAGCATTCACAACAAGGTAGCAGTTACAGGTGAGCAACATCCTGTATAGTGTTTACAGTAAAATTTTGATGGAATTCACCATATGAGGGATATGGTAGTGACTTGTTTGAGCAATAACCCTGGAAGTTATTTCCTCACATTCTTGACTAACACCATAGTTTAAAGAGACTGATGGAAATCTGGATAGGAAAATTATCAGAAATTATAAAAGCAGACCATAAATTGATTATCACTTGTGTTTGGGGTTTTTTGGGGGGGTTTTTTTGTGGTTTTTTGTTTGGTTGGTTGGTTGGTTTTTGTTTCATTGGGTTTTTTGGGTTGTTTGGTTGGGGTTTTTTGCTGATTCACCTAACAATTCAATACGTGCATTAAAGGCTAAAAGGTATGATCAAAATTTCCAGTCTTCAGTAGTCCAAGTTCACACTAGCTGCTGTTGTTCAAACTTTTAGGAATACATGTGAGTTTTTTCAGACACATTGCCTCTTACTTAGTTTGATAATTAAAACTAATTTGTCCTCAGAAAACATATTTGCCCAGTATATGTTTGATAAAGGGCTGCAATACAGAAATTATCTCAGAGTGCTTCCCTGCATGTCCCCATTCCCCACTTCCTTCCTCAAAAACACATATATTTGGCTCAGGAAGCAAGCGTGGTACCTTACACTCACTCTTGCAGCTAAAAACTAGTGTACTAGAGCCACAGGCATATAGCTGTTCAGTGGTTTAGTGGTGGTGCCTGAAGTTGGAACCAAGGCTGCAAGTTGAAGCTGAGGCAGTAAAAGCAGGTACAGCCATTGCCTGAAATTGGCTTCTTCTATGGGACACTGGACGCTGTTTATCTTTTATGTGCATGAGAAGCTGCTGAGGCCTAGGTGGTCAGTGTCACACTTCTACTGAGGTGTGGTAGTCATCCAGTAAAGATCCTGGCAAAAAAAATACTCTTCTGTCTCCTTGTACATGTGAAAAAACTTACCCCTCCAAGCTAGCCTTGCCACAGTCTTTTTCAGAGCATTGTGAGCAACATCTTGCCTGTTGCTCTGTTTTATTACTGGTGTGTCATCAGGTTCTCACATCTAGGAGAGGTAAAATCTATCTGCACGTCACTTTCCTTCTTATCCACTAGACTTGTACAACTCCTGGCTGGCATTTGCCCTGTATTTCAGCAACCTGTAGACACCTTCTGTGCTAAACAAATGCAGTATTGCCTTACCTGAATTTATTTAACGTTTCACTGCAATAATGATAGCCCCAAAATGTCTGTTATTTGCTGTCAATAATTTGACAGCCCTTAAATCTCTGTTATTTGGACTAGGTGTTAAGAGGCTGTGGAATTGGCTTTGGGTGCAAGTAATCCTGCTGAGTGCTGAAGCACTGACCGTGTGCAGTGTGCTATGCACCTGATGGCACATGCAGACAGCCTTGTTCCTCCTTCATACAAGGGTAACATCAAATTCCCTCACAGAACACTCAAGAGGTTATTGTTATAGGTGAACACTCTCAGTCATTAGTGCAAACAGAGGTTCAGCAACATGCGTGCCCTTCTGTACATTTTGTGGCTAAAGAAGCTCAGAGGAACAAATCTCTGATGAACAATTCTCTGTGTAGCTGGAGATCGTCACTTTGTACATCCACAGTCCTTTGACTGCAGTCAGCTGCTTCCTTTCCAGGCAGGATAGCCCAAGCAACCATTTGGGTCCAGAGATTACTGACATATATGCTACAAAATGTCTGGAAACACAGTGAGCTGAGGCCAACTTAAAATTCACACAGTACTTTTAGACCCAAGAGCACTTCTAAAATATTAATTAACCTTCCTAGTGTATTTTTGACACAGGGGCGTACATACCAAATTAATTAACAGGGGTTTAGGGTTTTTTTCCTTTTACCACGACAGGGTGGGGGCACTACGTAACTCCAACAGAAACCATGTAATCCAGGAAAAACTTGTATAGCAAAACAGCGACACCCACTGCTGGACATGACAGTTGCACTCTTACGCTCCTCGAAAATAAAGCAAAGGGGAAAACGCCAGGAAGGGGGAAGCCGAACTCCCAAGGGGTTCGCGAACCTTCTCCCTGCATCGCTGCCGCGAACCTCAGGTTCCGGTCTCAATACAGGGCTGTCCCTAAGCGCCGTGGTCATTCAGCAGGGAGACACGGACGGAGGGGGGAAGAGTCTCACGGTGTCACCGCCTCCTCGCCTAGCGTGCCCCGCTGCCTCTCCTGGGCGCAGCGACACGGACTGGGGGGCGGGCGGGAGGCGCGGGATCACGGCCGTGCTGTCTCTGCAGCCGCAGCTTTTAAGCGGGAGGATGTTCCGCAGCGTTTAAGCGGGAGGATGTTCCGCGCTAGGGAGGAGCTGCCGGCGGGGCTGCAGTACGCCAGCCCCGACCAGGACGTCCTGCAGCTGGAGAGAGGGGGGCGCGAACGTGATTGTGACAGTCGGGTAGGTACCGAAGCCCCTCGGCTTCTTCTCCCGCGCATCGCCCGCCAGGGCGGGCTCCGCATCCCGCTCCGCCGGGAAGCAGCTGGTCCGTAACGACACGGGGCACTTGTTGCTGACAGCTCGGCGGGAAGAGATCCTGCGGCCCACGGGCTGTCAGCACTGCACGCAGCCTCGGTGCGGTGTGAGAGGCTCCCGGCGTCTTCCCTCGCCTTCCCCAAGTACCCGTGGTGGCCGTGAAGCTGGGCCGCGGGGCCGCCTCTCTCCCGATGTGCGGTGGCTTGGGGCTCGGCAGTGGCAGCCCTGGCCAGGCCGGGGTCACTTCATCCCTTGGAGCACATGGCTGTGCGAGGGGGTTGCCTGGGGTGCAGACGTTGGTGCTGCTGGCGAAGATCCAGCCGGCACTGCAGCGGAGGGTCGGGCTGGCAGCCGCTGGGAGCGCTGCCCCGGCACAGCTGTCCCGGCTACCAGCGAGCCCAGCAGCGGGGAAGCGTTTTCTCGGCTGTCGGAAGCTGCTCCGTCGGGGAAAGGTACAGACTGGCCTGTCAGGATCGTTTCTCCTCCCTGTTTTTGAGTTTGTAACTTCAGGCAGGGATGGTCAGAAGAGGTCTTTCCCCCTTACCTGAAGGACAGGGTCTTTTCTTGCTATTAAGCCAAATGGGAGATACAAAATAACCAGCTGGAAGGTAAGGAAGTAATGGAAGACAATCTGTAGTTATAGGAACATAACTACGTTTGTTTTTCTCCTGCTGCTGCCAGTTGGACTGCTGTGCTGAGACGGCAGCAGAGCACAGCAGTGCCTTTGGATGCACTGTGCTCCTTAGCCCTGAAGTCATTCTCTCTGGCTCTGCTATTTGTAGGTAGACTGGCTTTAAGATGCACTTAAGTGATGTCTGCATGGACACCTTTACTGACTTTCTTGAAAGCAGTCTTTCTTTCAAATTCGTGTCTTTACAGGGTAATAGCACAGCTGAAATTTTAAAATAAAACCAGCTGCCTGAATCTAGGTGGGGGGAAGGTGGTCAAAAAAAACCCCACTTGAAATTGGTGTGTGTATAAAAAATAGTTAGTGAGGTGGATGAATGAGACCAGTCTGAAGCTGTTCTAGACATGCAGTGCTTGTTGTGGCTTTGGCTTTTCAAAATGGATCTCAGTAACTACTGAAAGGATTGATGGAATAGATGTTTTACAGTTGTGCTTGGGTTTTGGTCAGCAATGTAAATGAATCAGTATTAGTACTGGCATATGGACTTGTGTTTTCAGTCATCTGTCATTTAAGAAGGCATGAGTGACATAAACCAACCACTTATCACAGCTGATACAGGCTTCTGTCTTGCACAGTATTACGTAGAAGACTGATGCGTAGTTACTGTTCTCTTGGTGTATCCTTTTATACACACATTCTTGCATGTGAAAGACCTGCTGGAAGCAGAGAAAAATTTAAAGTTAACAATTTCTTCGTTTGGGGAATTTTTTTTATATTAGTGGAAGGGCTCACAGAGGACACAAGTGAAGACTTTGATGCTATAGTGTGCGTATATTGAGATTTTTGTGTCCAACAACACTGGGCTTTGTAAGTTAATTAAAGCACATTTTAAAGTTTTGGATGAGGGTGCATTGGTGTGTTTTTGCTAAAAGAGAGGAATACTGCAAACTTGTTTTGAGATGTAGGCTGTCTTCTTTTTTCTTTTCCTTTCATAAGATGTTCAAGTTATGCCCTATAAGACCCTATGGGTAATACAAAACTTTTTAATGGTATCTAGTAGTTCAGCAACTTGATGCTTGAATACTTTGTGTGTTAGATAAGAGATAGATGGTGCAGCTTATTATTAGTACTGCTAATTCAGAGTGGTTTTCTTACACTAGTATCTATCTGCTTATTAAAGTGATCTTACTAATATTTGTATTTTCTCACCTAAAATGGACAATTTTGCTGTGAAAAGTAAAAAAGTAAACATTTACAAATGTTGAACAGAATTGATCATGCTCTAGTGTCTGTTATTGGTGGTAAGATATATGATAATTAAGCAATAAAAGGAATTGATATAATTTGAAATCTTTTCCCACTCCCTGCTTCACATTGAAATGATGAAAATGACTTTATTTTCAAACTTCCCACCTAAATTTATGTCCCCAAAGTATGTATTGGGTAAGTCTTGGAAAAAAATTTAATAGTTGGACTCAATGATCTTAGATCTCTTTTCTAACCTCAATGATTTTGTCACTTAAGTAACAAAACCAACATAATTAAGAACGTCTACCTTTCAAAACCATCTACTTTCTTTACCAATAAGAGAATATTTTTGGGGAAATATTTTCATAGAGAATAAAGCATGCACTCATTATGTGTATTTTCAAGTGATAAAATACTCCTAGTCAAACTGTCTGGTCAAAAATAATCCAAGTTCAGATCCATCAGTACTGGATGTTGTTACAGCACTCAGCTGATCTGTAGTTTTAATACTTCATGTATCACTGCTGCATTTGTCTGAATCTTTTGTGTTATTCTCTGTAATTTAATAATGGTAATTAATATATAGAGCTAACTAAGAATGTAGACACATTGCATTATATTATGTAGAGTATACAGTTTATTACTGGTACTCGGTGATTTTAGTCTAACAAGTGAGCAGGTTATACTGTGGGTGATTGGCTGCTGGACTTTGTGCTCCTTACTTGCAGTTGTTGGTAACAATTCTACCAGCTCAGGCCTTAAACGCTTACCTTTCATTTGGATCCATGCTGGGGCAATAAAGGGTCTACAGTCAAGGGATATACATACAACCACTCTGTTACCCAGAAAGGAACCCTGAAGCAATAGAATTTCTCCGTAAGTGGAATGACTGGCTCCTGCAAAAACTGGCAAATAAATACAGGATGTTAAAACAAAGAAAAAGGTGTCATGCTTTATCAGACAATGGACCTGTTTCAGGTGTAGGACAGTAGAAAGCAAGAATCTCCACAATGCAGTATTCATATATGTGGGGAAAGAAGAAACACTGGGTTTTCTCAAGTACAGGTGCCACAGGCAGCTGGTGAGTATACTTCTGAGTGTGGTCCAGAGGGACCAGCTCTGAGCTGGAGCTGCAGTGGTTTGGGAGGAGCATCCATCAGGAAGACTGTGGATTCTGGTGAGCTGTGAATCCAAGGAGAGCTGAAGACTCCTGTGCCTCTTGAGGCATCTTGTGGAGGAGAGGCATTGTCAATAAGATAGATGATCACTTGGTCTGAATTACTATCTCGGACAGTTCATCTCCACTGATTTGGAAACGAAAATGTGATTTGCAAAGCGCCTCTTGAAAGGTAGGCAGCTGCTGCTGAGAGGACTCTGACCTTCAGTCAGAACATTTTAGTGGGTGATGAACATAAGAAATCGTGCTGTCTGACACAGTGTATTGCTTAGGGGTGTGATACTAAAAATATAATTTATAGCTGGTTTATGGAATGATCATAACAGAATTGCAAAAGTTCTAGTAAAAACAGTGAGAACTTCTCAGAAGAAAGTGGAAAAGTGTTGTCCAGGGAGTGTTCCCAGAAGGCAAAGAGAAAATCCAGGGCTGCAACATACTTGGATCTAAGGAAGCTTAAGAGCAGATAGCAGAGTATCCTAAGATGCAAATATGGTAGTGTGGTGGCTTCTCCAGGGCTGCTAGGCCTCTTGGATTCCCTATCCTGTGTAAATTGGTATGTAAACAGATCTCTGTGATCTTAAACTGAGACCAGTGAAGTTATTGAAAGGTTCAGACTTTGGCACAGCAGCTCTAGTTCAGTTATACTGTTGCGTAGTTGCTCTGAAAGACCATTAGCTACAGTTTCTCAGAAGTATTTTTTCCGCCCTATCTGACAAAAGAAGCTTTCGTGAATACTTTTACAAGCATACTATAGAATCCTTGCAATCTTGTAGTAGTTTTGGTTTCTTCTGTTGATTTATTACTGTAATTTTTTTGTCTGTTACAAGTATCAAGGATATAAACACAGACAGGATTTAAGCTTCTAAAGAAAAAAACACATCCAGCTTCACTGTACCTAGCAGAAGTAGATAATATTGTGCTCAGTCATGGCAATTTTAATATGAAATTAAAAAGAAGAACTGAAAATAAGCTGAAAAGAAGAACTAACAGCTAACAGCTGCAGAACCCATGTATTTCTGCATTACAGTGCAAATTCTGGACAAAAGCCTATTACACCAGATCTTCAGTCATGATTTGTTCTGCCTGAGGTTACTAGGAAAGACAAAATCCCTGATACCTTTTTAAGAAAGGGTTATTAGCTATTACTAATAGTTTGGAGTGGGGGGGCGGGGAGAAAGGAGTATTTTTCTGATTCAGCAGATATTTTGACAAAATTCAACAGCAGCCTAAAAGATAATGTAATTTTTCTCTCTAGTTATAGTTGGAGTATACTCACTAGTGTCTACGTAAGCTGCTTTTGCAAACTGTATTTTTATTTAAAGGACATGGATAGGATGGTCTAGATGAAACTATAAGAGTAGTCCTTATTTTTGTTGTGAAAAATGAGCAGTCTTTTTCAAAATCATGATTTTTTTTTTTCTTTCCCCTTACCTTCCATGTAACAGTATCTGCAGTAGTCTTGTTAGGTGTAAATGACAGGCCTAAAATTTGGGAGAGTGGCCTTTTAGTTTCTCTCTATCTGTTTGCAGTTGAAAAAAGATTAGAAAATCTGTAATAAATGTGTGGTTTGGTCCTTATAGGTGTTAGGTCGAGTCAAGACAGGGAGTAAAATTTGGGCATTACATATGCAGGAAAGACTATCTTTTTTAGATTGTTGGTATGTCCATTTATGGAAAGCCATGCATTTTTTAAGAGTTAGTAAAATTAGTGAAAGACCCAGGGAAAGTCTGCTGTATCTTATCACATATTTATATTATTACTTGTATTTCTTTAAGATCCTTCACATCTTCCTATATTTCTTTAACGTCCTTCCCATCTTCTTTGAGAGTTGCCTCTCTGAGCTTTATAATTTTGAATGAGTCAGGCACAAATCCTCATGCTACAAAAATGTATACTAATAATTTTGCTGCTGTGATTTATTGTCATTGACTTCAGTTGGCATATACCTGGAAGGCGCATGGGTGGCATTACACCTGCATGTGTTTATAGGATTAGGCTCTTTTGTGCCAAAAGCAAATTGCAGCTCTTTAATACAGGTATCTGGAAATCAAACCATGTATGCTGAGGTTATCATGATCTGATCATTTCAGTCTTGTTATTGTTATGGTTGAAATCTAAAGGATCAGAACTCATGTACCATCCCAACTTTTTCTTTGCTGTTTTATGGTAGCCATTCTCTTTAAGTCTTATTTGCATAAAACGATAATTGAAATGTAATGATATTCTCAGAAGGGTGTGGACATAGAATTAGTAAAAATAAAGTAAAAATAAACAAATATGTAATTAGAAAAGGAGTGTGGCCTTCTCTTTCTGCTAATCTGGTAACTTTACACCAAGTTCATGCCCTCCAAGATTTTTTTTGTATAAAGGAGGAGGTGCACTGACTCATTAAATGTCAAGTTGAGTAGACAGGAATAGTGTAAAATCAATTTTCAAATAGCATTATGAGGTTTTGCAGGAGTTATAACTGGATACAACAAAGTGGCTGAGGTGCATAGCTTCTGGTTGTTGTCACAGCAGTTTTAGGTTACATCGGGCTTTGGGGGTCTCTCAGTATTAAAAATTCACTGAAAGGGCTACATTTTCAATTTTACTGAGAAGCAAGCAAGGCAAGTAAGCATACTACTGCATGGCAAACAAGTTATTCAAAATAGAAGAAAAGGAAAAATCCTGCTCTAAATCACACTAGAATGATAAGTGAAAGATAAAGGCCCTCTTGCAGCACCACAAGGAAACATTTCTAGTGCATGTAGTTGGAATAGGTGGTACTTGAAATTACATCTTTGACAGTAGAAACTGCCCTCCCCCTTCAGAAATGTATTTTCTGGTGCTCAATTGAAGCATTGCTAGCTGTACAATGAATCAGATGCTCCCAATAGAAAAAGTACCAGTAATCATCTCATTAATTGGTCTCTTCTCTTATTGTGGCCTGAAAAAAAAAAAAAGAGTTTAAAAACAGCTACTGCTCACCAAAGCAGCTAAACAGAATTCTGCTTGCTTCTTTTCTATTCAGGCATCAGATGATTGAGTCTTTTGGGCTATTTCTAGTTCTTCCAAAACTGTGTTTCAGGTCCTTATCACAGACAGTGTGGCATTTGCCTTTTGACCTACCAAATGGTACGTCAAAAAACCTTATATATATATATTATATATAAGGGAATATATATAAGGTTTGCTTGCTTTGCTCTCCAAATGGGCCTGATGATGCCACTTTAGTATGAAACTTCAGTCTGGTTATTTGGAGATTTTTTAACCGTCTGTGGAAAACTGTGGACACTTGCAGGTTTTGAAGAAAAGCAGTATTTATGAGAAATAGAGCATGCATTGATGTGCAGTTTGAGAGGGAATTTATGAGGAATCAAGTACATGGCACTGTGGCAAGACATCCACAGAAGAGCTTATCTGCTCTGTCGATCAGCTGGTGCAATAGCTCTGAATTCTCCCCCACACGACTTAGATAAGCCAGGTCAGCCCTCTGACTTTTAAGTTGTCACTTGCTAGTGAGTTACTTCTCTCTGTGGCACCAGGGGTAGAACTCCCAATAAACACCTGGGCGTGAGAACAGATATGGGGAGATAAGCTGGAAATTCCTGACTGAGAGACACTACTTTACAAACTATAAAAGCTACACTTTTAAACTACACTATAAAAGCTAAACTTTCATGGAGGCAGAAACCTCCTACACACACCCTGGAAACGTGTGGGACTTCTCACGCAGAGTTTGGACATAAAGTTGGCAGATACTTTCCTGGGAATTGAGTGAAAGAATTCTTTGTGTACTCCATCACCAATTTGGTGGTAAGTTACACTGAAACCTAATCTATGCTATTTCTTTGCTAGCCGTAAATATAGGTACCTTTATTGTGCACTGTATTTTATCTACTAGTAGTTCTTTTTGTTTTCCTCCTGTATGGTAAGTAGTCTGTTTAAAGTCTTATGTCTGTTAATTTTGCTAATTCAAAAAATAATACATCTTGTAATAGACCTAATTGACCATTATTAAGAACTTGCAATGAGAGTCAATCTGGGCCACCTCAAACAGAGCTACTCCCAGAAATCTGCATCAAAGGCAGGACTTGCCGAGCTCTCCCCCTCTCATTCATAACAGGCAGCAGGACCGTGTCACTGCTGAAATAGTAGTCAGTGTGGTATCTCAGTAGCTCACACATTTAGGAGTACTGAGGCTACTCATGAAGAAGCATAGTAAGAACAGCATGAAAGTACTGGTGTTTAATTGCTTAAAACAAGAAAATCTCCTAAGGATGCAAAAACAGTCAGTGCTGACATCTCAGAGGATTTAATTTCTTACAGCAAACAGCAGTCTAGACTGACAAATACCTGCTCTGTATTCAGCTTAAGTACTTAATTCACGAACACTGAAAGTTTTGGGGCTGCCTTTGCTTTTGACAATCCCTGTCACTTGTCCTTAGATGTCCGGAGCTTGCATTGCCTGGGGGAAGTCTGCAAGTCCAGCAGAGGTGTTTTGGGAGCATCACACTGGACAACACCTCTGGCTTTCTTACTGTGCTTTGATGTCCTTACCACAGGCACTGACCTGATGAGGGACAAAGAGAGAATTACAAAGGAACAGGAGAGATAAGGGACTCCACTCTTGCTTTCCCTATTGTCATAATCAATTTTATACCAGCATTTCCAGTACAGATGAACCTGTCCACTTCTCTCCAGAAGGCAGTGGTCTTGGGAAATTTGGATCTGATGAGGCTGAGCAGGGGTCAGAAGAGATGTAGGAGCAGCACAAGCAGAGCAGCAGGATGGGCATGCAGCTCTCACATGTGCTCTGAGTGTGGCTTGGGTTAACTGTGGCAAGAATGACCTCATTGCAAGGCTTGTGAATAACCACATCTTGCAATCCATGATGAAAGTTAGATAGATCAAAGCCTTATCTAGATCCTCTAGATTCCTCTAGGCATTAACATGACTTCTTAGTTTGTTGATACCATATCATATGAGATTTTATGTCATCTAGAGCAAATGTGTGTGGCTAACCACAAAGATTTTCAGAGTCGAAGTTCTTCATAGAAGTAAGGGATTTTCAGAGTTTTGCAGACTCCTGAAATGTAGACTCTTGTCTGGTATGGCAGCAAGGAAATATTTGTCTTGTGCAGTCTCGTAACAACATCTGAGTATTTCCACCTCCTTCTGTGCTGACCTGCCGTAATAAATAAGAAAATGCCACCGCCCATCTTATAGAAGAAACTGAAGGATGGCATACCTATGACTTACTACTCATTATAATAAGAAGGTTGGTTTTGGGACCCTTTTGCCACTAGGCCAGTGACTCTGATTTTGCTTGTGAAATGACGAAGAAAGGGCAGCAGGCACATGGGAAGAAAGAACTGTTGAAAGGCTGTGAAATACAGTATAAGTAATCTGATTTTAGAATTACAGACATCTGTTCTGATTCTGCAGCTTTCACTGAGGTAATAAATGACCCTCACAAGTAAATCTAAATATAGCTATACCACAGGAATGTGCAATCAGTTTTCAAGCTTTTGCCTGAGTAAACAGCAATTTGTTTGAGACAGTTTGCAAACCAGATTTTTGATTAGCCATTAGAAAAAGTCTCCGCCATTGCTTCCAGACTATTGCATTGGATGCTTCAATGCCTTTGAAAATATGAGTTTGTGCCTGAGCAGACAGAGCTTGCTTGGTTCACTTATTTAAGTGAGCATTTTGCTAAAGATAAAAAGCCCCTCATACTTGAGAACTCCAGCATGACGAAATAGTGTTTTGTGAACTCTGACAATATGTTGGGCCTTTTTCTTACAGAGCCAGTTGAACCCCTCTCTTTGATCAACTTCACAACAGGTCACTGGCTGGACTCTGAATTGCAAGCAGCTATGTGATGTGGCTTAGGGGGAGGACAGCAGAGCTGTATCTCTGCTGGCCCAGTGCCAGGCCATTTCCTTTGAGCAACTATTTCTAGTAACATTAATTGCCAGAGCTAGTCTTGGCTGCTGCTCCACTTCACTCCTGCCAGCTGCAGAGCTACTGTACTTCCTGCTGCACATGTGCAGGCAAAATCATCATACACAGTTGGCCCAGCACTGGTCTGGGAGTTTATTCGCCCTCCACCCTCTCTCTCTCTGGCTGCAACCTTGACCAAAGTCAGGAGTCAATAGTGTTTTTTCAGGTTTGTCTGATTTTCCTGCTGTGAATCCAAGGAACAATTAGTTTTTCAGGGCAAGATCAAAAGTGCTGGCCCAGGCAGATGGTTGGTAAGTATTTTTCCGTAAGCTTTAATCACACAGCCAGCACAAGTATCCATAGCTAAAGTTAAATGGAGCAGACAACCACAATATTTGCAGGTGACAGAGGGAGTACTGTCTCCACTACTCATGCTATTTTGCACATAGGCCTCTTTTGCTGGAAAATCAACCTATTTGCAATGACAGTGATCCCAAAGTCTATACAATACTGCAGCAAAGGACTAATCTCTTTACTCTTTAGTAGCTTCTTGGCTGGATAATCTGATTCTATTGAATTTCAGCCAGAGATTGCCCACATATTACAAGACTATTTCTGTTTTGACAAATAATGGCTGAGCTGTCTCTCCCTCATGTACTGCTGACTGAAAACCAGTCTCCTTCATAACCCATATTATAGAAGGAATTTACCTTCGATCCCCAAATTAGTCAGCATGCATGCATGTATGCAAAAAAACCCCAAAAAACAACTACAAAAGAAAGACATTTAAGGACCTTCTGGAGGATCACGGCATAAAACTAGATTCTGATTATCAACCCACAGCAATTGCATTAAAATGTGGGTCTGTGAGCCTTTCTTCAGCATTTCATAATTGTGGATCCTGGGTAGTTTTTGATAGATAAATAAGCAGCACCTAGCAAATAGATACATGGTAACAAGGGAAATTTGTCATCCATATCACATTGCAGTAATTGTGCTGCATGTTATTAACATAACTGTACCCAGGACATTGCAACCAGCTTCTGGCTTATGTTTCACCATTTCGCTTTCACATTCTGAATCAAGAGCATAAGTGTCTTTGAGGCTTTTGCAAAAGTACCTTACCCCACTTTAGGGTGACTACTACATCACTCCTATTCCCTTTGTTCTGCCTTGGAACATTCCTCATTGTATTTTTTCCTCCTGCTACTGAAGATCTGCAGTCACTGACCCAAGACAGAGGCGATGCTCTGATGCATGTGGCATAAGTGACCTCTGGGTCTGAAGAGTGTTTGATGGTCTGTGCTACCACTGATCCAGGCAGTGCCTAGTGCCTGTCCAGAGTGAGCACAGCCAGTCTGTCATGCCTATGACCCATGGCCAGGCAGGGATGCCCTCTCACTGGCACCAGGGTTGTTTTCCATGTCCCGTCGGCTCTGAACCCCTTCCCCCCTGGCCCCCCACCCACCCTGTGTTACCCCCTCAGCCGGGTCACTCACAGGAGCAATGGGAGCTGCTGCTGGCACCAGGGCACCTTAGGGATGTCAGGTCTGAGGGAATTGGGGAGCCGCTGAAGGGACTGAGGGCAGCTGAGGGGATGGTGGGGCTGAGGGGGCTGAGAGGGAGTGGTGGGGATGAGGGGCATGGGGTAGCTGAGGCAGATGGCAGAGGCTGGAGGGCTGAGGGATGGCAGGGGCAGAGGACTGAGGTCATTAGGGTGTAGGCTAGGGATGCTGAGGAAAGTGATGATATAAACACTCAAAAAGCATATTTGCTGTATCTCAGTTGTGATGAGAAACTGAGACCCATTGTTTAAAGTTTCATAAACCATGTAAAAGTTTTCTTACCAAGGAGAGATGTTGCTCAACCAAGATAGCAGGCCATAAGCCAACTTGTAAGTCATGTCCTCAGGTGAACTTGTGGCCATGAAAAGATAAAGTGAGGTGGGGGCCATCCCCCAAATAACCACCAAAGACCCTCTTGAGACCATTCCCCAAATTGTATATGCATGCCCAACTATAAGGTGTACAGCTTTGTATATGTAAATAAGTTCGAAGAAGGAGGATGAGAATTCTGGAACTGTGCTGGTGTGCGTTAGGAGTGGTCCCCCGTGCACCCAGCACTGAAATAAAGTAACGCCTCCTTTCTAATACTGAAATTATAGTGTTAGCTGTATTCTTCCCGTCCTTTCAGTGACGCTGGGGCAGTGGGGTCTGGGCTGGGGGCACTGAGGGGACAGGAGGGCTCTGAGGACACCGCGGGTGCTGGGGACAGCTTGGCGCGGTGCGGACGCCGAGGGACGCGAGGCCCAGGGTCCCCGCGGGGCCGGGCTGGCACCGCCACGAGCCGTGCGTCGTGCGTCCGGCGCGTGCCGGTGCCCGACGGGGGCGGCGCCGCCCTCGCGCGGCGGCCGTTGCGGTGCCTGGTCGTTGGGCGCGCGCCGCCGCGTGTAGTGACAGTTGCTGCCCGGCGCGATGGCGAAGCCGCCGCTGCCGGCTGGTTTCCGCCCCTCCTCCTCCGCCCTCTGGCCCCGCTCCCGCCCTGTCATCCCCCGGCCCTGCACTTTCCCCATGAAGCTGTGGTTGCTGGTCAACAGCCCGTACGTCCACTCGGTGCGCTGGGATGCCCACGGCGAAGGGTTGTTCATCGACCAGGGGCTCTTCGAGCAGGAGCTGCTGGGCGTGGGGCCCAGCGCCGCCGAGGAGGAGGAGCTCTTCAAAACCAAGAACTTCGGCAGCATCGTCCGTCAGCTCAACCTATACGGGTTCCACAAGCTGACGGTGAATCCGGCCATCAGCGCGGTCGGGTCCGGGCCGAGGCCGGCCACGGCGGGGGGAGATACCAGCTACGCGGATGGGCCCCTGCACCACTTCTGGAACCCGCATTTTCGCTACGACCGCCCCGACCTCCTCGTAAAGATCAAGAGACTGACCAAGGCCAACAAGGAGAAACTGGACGCTGGCCTGGAGGTGACCAGCCGCCTGCCCGACGACTTGCAGCACATTACTGGAAGGGGACTTGCTGCTGTCGCCCACGTCCCTAGGCGAGGTCGGAAGGACCGGTGAGAGGCGGGTCATGGCTGGCCGCGGTGGGCCTGGGGGTGGCATGGACTTAAAAAATGAGCACTGCTCTGCGGGGAGCAAGTCACCTGCCCTTGCTGGTGGCTGCTCTGTTCACACAGTGTAAGAAAAGGGTTGTTCTTCAGGAAGGCAGATCTGCCAGTAAACACAGCAAATGTAATTACAAATTGCTATGACTGTGCTGCCTATATATAAATGCACAAATATCAATATATGTATCTGAATATCTATATACCTCTCAATGTGTAACTCACAGGTCCTGCTTGTATTATATACAATGAATCATGTAGTTCGCATGTGTTTCAGTGTGCCCGTAGACTGCCAGCAAGGATCTAAAACTAATATACACACCAAGCTGTCCTTAGATAAAAGGTGCAACATGCATTCTTCAGTATGTTTAAAATCTTCGTAATGAAAAAAAACGTTGCCAGAAACACAAGTTCAGTGTGCTTTGAAAAGGAAGAGGCCAATCAAAAGAAAAAACCTGCAGCAGTTCTGCTTTTTGCATCTTGTATTTTCAGCTGTGGGAAACCATATACAACATAGAGAAGAATGAAAAGGAGAAAGGAAGACTTCGAGATCTACTTTAGGAATACATGAGTGATTTTCAATGTACTCAAATTAAGGAAAGAGTTCATAGAAAAGTCAGTTATTATCTCAAGTAAATGTTGCTTGATGCAATATGCTAAGAGCTACTATTCAACACATACCAGTTTTCTAAAATATGAATTGTTAAGTAACACTCACATGAACTGAAAATATATCCATGGATACTTTGTAAACTTCAAAACTTTGCTTTTTCCTACATATATTTCATCAGGCTCTCTCTTCTTTTATTTTGTTTGAAATTAGCTTCTGATCTTATTTCACATCACTCACATTACATGGCTCTTGGCCATATTGTTTTTCTGATAACACTGATATGCTAACATGAGGCCTGCCTTGGATATCTGAAAGACCTTTTTCACCTTTCATCGAAAGAAAAGTTCCCCAGCCCACGGCATCAAAGGGTAGCACAATTATCTGGGTCATTACTGGGATGGCTGAGGATGGGCAGGATACTGATCGTGCAGCGGAGCAGAGACTGATGTGACATTGGTGCCCTGCATTAGCACACCAAGGGGAAACATGAGGTAATCCAGATGATCTTCCTAATTTTGGAATGGGAATGAGTTCAGAGAGCCTAGAGTTTTTGTAAAGCTTGGGCAAAAGGCTGTGTCTGATTCCCATAATGAAGGAGGCCGTTTCTCTGCAATATGTACAGACTTGGCTGTAGTCAGCAGTGCCCATTGCTCTGTGCTCCACGTGGGTAGACAGTTCCTACCGAAATCTTCAGTCTGTGTTGTCATCTTGCTCCTCTAAGACCATTTTTTAATAGTGAGGAGCAAATGAAACTAAGAGAAATAAGACATAGCACCTCAAACCTGCAAGGCTTTTTTAGAGGTTTAAGTACAGTACCCAAACAGGCACCTGATTCACAGCCTGAAGTGTCCTTCCACGAGTTTACTATTGCAAATCTCTGAGTCCCGGTGCTACCTAAAGATACCATGAGTCCTTCAGATTTCACACTTGCTGTGCCATACATGGAAACAAATCTGGAGCAACTTATGTAAAACTTAATGTGTTCATTAAGACATTCTTTCTTCTGTGGGCTGATTTAAATTACTTTTCTTTCAGCTGCTTAAAGGTCAGCCAGCAGATACTATGAGAGAAGGTTATACGGATCTTGCAATTCTGGGGTTCAGATTGTATGATCATAATGCTGCTTTCTGGGCTCAGCTCCCGTGAATCAAAACCAAAAATCATACATATGAGGTCCTTTAAATAAAGATTTAGAAGTGTAATTGTCACAACACACAGTTCATCGGTTTTAAGTTACTGACTTGCTGGATTTTTTCCCCCAATGTCCGCATAGTGGACATAAATGAAAAACTTCTGTTTTTCTGCTTCTGTAGAAAGACCAACACTGTCTTTCTACATTTTACCTGGAGTGGCCGTGGCAAACCCCTGCATAAAGAAGATGAATTAATGAAATTACCATGAACCACAGTTAACGTGCCTCTGACATGGTGAAGCATTTAAACTACATTCTTAAAGACATGTTCCTTTTTTGGAGGAATCACTCAGACCTTAATTGTACTAAATGAAAACATATTTTATAAGGTAGAGAGAAAGGGAAGGAATGGGAGGTTTTCTCAATCTTTTAAAGAGCACATAGAAGAGAGGTGTTTAAAGGAAAATGCAAAATGACAAATGCTGCATAGTGTGATCTCACCAAATACATATCATCTTACTTGGTGCTGCAAGTGGGAACAGCAACTAGCAAGTACAGTTGAAGCGTGTTTAAAAATAAAAACCAGCAGTCTACCAGAAGATTTTAAGCATAATATCATCAGTGAATCTTGGAAACCCACAGTGCAGGGGACTGCTTACAGCCACAGGAAATATCCTAGCTGTCTACTCAGGAGGCAGAAACATCATGACATGACAACAGCCACAACAGAGTGAGCACAGCCAGTGCTAGAAGAGGCAAAAAGACAGTGGCCAGACTACAGAAACACCAGAAGCCTGGGAAGGAAAGCATCTTCTAAAAATTGAGGCAAATCAGACACTTAGAAGAAGAAATGTTTCTCTGAGTTGGAAGTAAATTTAAAGAGACACTGCTGGCCCTACATTATGTCTAGGATTGCAGCCATACAGCAGAAGTTCTGCTCTGCCCCACTGCTTGCCAAGCATGCTGTGCCTCTTCTGCTGAAGCTGATGTCACTATCAATGCTCTGACATTCCTCTCTTTCATTCATTCACCCAAGTCCCTGTAACACAGCAGAGCTGGCAGAGTTCACTTTGACCTGTGACCCCCTGGGGGACCACGTTGCTCAGGGATGATGGAATGTCCCTGCCTCTTGTTCCACCTAATGAGATCCCACATAGTACTTCTCACTGCATACTGTGATGTGTTTATACTGCTGCTAAATCACCAGCCTGGCATCTGTGTGGCAAACAAGTTCTGTTTGACCCATTTGATCTATGACGATACTGAGAAGCAGAAGCACAATGGCTCATTCAGTGCCAAATTCTTTTGTTGGCTGATTTAAATTACTTTTCTTTCAGCTGCTTAAAGGTCAGCCACTTCTGAATAACAGTGTACCCTCAAACTCATAACTGGATATCTAAAAAGTAGGCTAATAGGTGAATGATCCAAGGGAGGGATGGATGGATGCATGCATGGATGGATGGATGGGTGTGGATGGATAGGAGAGCAAATAGGATGTTTTCTCCGTCCCTAACAGCATTATTCCAGCACACTGAAGTCCTGTAAAAACACACTGTACAATCTCAAGAGACTTCAGAGGGAAGAAAAACTGTGAGACATTAGTCTATATTTTAAAAGAAAGGGATTGTTCTTTGGTGCCATTTATTGTTGCAGTTCCATTTATTTCTTTACAAAAAGTTGAAAACCTAGTTTAAAAAAAGGAAAAGACTAGTGAGAGATTTTGAAAAGCAGCTGGTGTGGCCAGAAAACTGCTGCCAAACTTGCAGAGTTTACACCCAAATACTTAAGAACATAAAACATTCAGGTAATTTTTTTTTTTTTTTTTTTTTTGATGGGCCAGTCACAGTGTTGCCCTGGAAATGTCATTTAATCTGTGTTCTGTATTTGAATTAAGACATTTAAAACCCCCAAACTAGCTAGTGTACAATATACCCTGTTTCAGGTTTTCTACCTTCCAGGAGCAAAAATGAAAAGGTAGGCAGTAAATGCTTGTAGATAAAGGACTTGACTCTTTGGTAATTTCTGTGCAGGACATTTCCAGTGGCTGAGCTGATGTGTGGTCATGTGTTCTCCCTGGAAAAGAGAGACGTGAGTTGGATGAACAACAAGACAGAAAGACAAGGGAGGTCAGGAGGAGTTTGTCAGACTTACAAACGAAGAAACAGGGACATACCTACACACCACACTATGAAGGAGCAGAAGCAAAACTCATGCCTGGACGTCTGTTACAAGCAAGGCTTCTTAGTTTAGACAAATTGCCAGCAGGGATAAGAGCAACATGAAGAAACATCCCTAAGTGCCAAAGAAGAAGTTGGTATGTACCCTACTTATCGAACAGTCTGTTGCTGACCTGTCTGCTGCAGGTCCATTCGTCATGGGCAGACTTACAGCAGAGAATGGTGTTTGAATGGTCTTAGTGACATTTTGGCTCTACTTGAGGTCAGTGGCCAAAATGCTGCAAGGCTCAAAAAGGTTAATTCTCACGTTCAACCTGTAAACCATTTATAAATCATTTATTAAATACAACTCTTCAAATTGTTGGACTGCTTGGTGTTTTCACTGGCATGTACGCATGACATTAATAAAAGTGCCATGGAATCCAGCTGGTAGAAGGAATATAACTATGTTATGGTGTTCCTGATGACAAAATCTTGACTGTACCCAAGTTTTGACTGTCCCACTTGAAAATAAACAAAACGTAACTTAACTGTCTTTTTTTTTCTGAAATGTAAATATCACAACAGCAGGTTTTGTTTCTGAAGAACACATTTGGAATTCCAGTTTGGAAATCCTAATGTTCATTAGCTTTAAATCAACACTGTTTAGCATCTTGATCAATATTTCAAATAATTCTGTTGAAATAGTGGCTTTTTTTTTTCTTTATTCATTATTATCAGCCACTGGACTGCTTAGATCTTATTTCTGTTGGTGCTTTTGCTTCAGTTATGTGAATCTTCTGTAATTGCACCTGTGATACCTTACTGTAACTTAGTTAACTATTGTCTTTATTTATAAATCTGTTACTACATTTATTTATCAGCATTATGATTAGAAAAATAATGGATATATATTCACTTACAACTAACAGAGTAGGAACAGAAAACCATTTTTAACCACACTTCTTAATGGCTCTATAAGGGGATAAAACAGTACAGCAAGTAAAGTTTAAGAGTGACATATGAGGCAAGACATAATGTAAGCTCCTTTGGACATTTTATCTATTTTACTGCAAACATTTGATTACGTCCAACCCCTACACTAAAGTAATATCATTACAAATTGCAAAGTCAGCTTCTGAGAATTTGAATGCATGTTGAAATTTGTGCATTGAAAGTTTGTGTCCAAGAAAAACACTGGAAGAAAAGTCCATCTCACTGCTTAGCATAAAGAAATCACAGTAAGGAAAATAGGTCGTGGTCACCTTTGCCAGAACTGGATACAGGTTGGAGGACAGTAGGCCACTGCCATACCGTGGTGGAGCAGAATTTGTGTGGGAAGGGACATCTTATCTAGAGGGTTTTAAGATGTTTCTGACAAGAAGAATAGAGAGCGTTGGGAATCCTCAGTCTGTGTACACAGCCCAAGAACACAAAACACTTTCTAGAACAAAAAAGTTTAATATTTTTAAAGCAACTAAAAATTAAGTCCTATAATGGAAACTATGGTGTAAATCTGTTCCACTGACTGCTGAAGCTGTTAGTTGCACAGTAACACTAGTGGAGTCCTAACCCGGAACAAAGGTCACAAAGGCTCTGAATGAACAGACAGAAAGGCAAATACACATATTGAGAGCTGTTGCCTTTTAATCAAAAGACAGAAGACAGAGTAAGACATCATGGGTGCTATGAGGAGCCAGTTTAGTTTTGTTACGCCTCAACAATTGATGTTAGAGGCACGTGGGGGAGAGGTTGCGCATGTAGCACCTGCAGGACGCAACCAGAAGTCCTTTCTTCTGCGTGGCAACACCTCACAAGGGACAGGCAGTAGGAGACACTGAACTACTCAGAGGGGCTTCTCCAATCAGATGGTGAAAGGTTGGATTGGGCCAATGCTCTCCTGTCAAGAGGCAGGCTTTGGGAGGGGCCAGGGCTGTAACTGTCGCAAGCGCCCAGGAGTTTTCGAAACTTGCACTGCGTGCTTGTGGTTTTTCTAAGACTGAACTTTTGCTTTTGGGGCTTGGTTTTTTGACACTTGCTTTTCGAACCTTGCTTGTGAGTCGGGGCTTTTTGAGTCTTATGCTTTTTGCCCTGGCCCCAGGCTGCCTTTTGGCTCTCCTGCCCTCGCCGGCTCTTGCTCGCCCCCGCCTCTGCCCTGCCTCCCTGTGTCTCTGACCAACGCCTTGCCTGCTTCGTCTCTGCGTCCCTGCCCTGGTCCCTTGCGTCCAACCCTGCCACCCAGATGCAGCCGGTGGCCGCGGGACACTGCCTCTGCGAGAGCTACGCAGGCTCGTTCGTACCCGGCCCGGGCACAGGCAGGCAGCCAGCACGGCCCCCCCGTCTGCACACCACTTCCCTGACTCACTGGTGGTAACGCCCTCTTTTCTTCTCTTGTCTTCTCTCTCCCCTCTCCGCCATTCCTTCTCCATTTTCCGTCCTCCTTTTCTGTCTCTTCTAGCCCTCTTTCGTTTGGGCAACTCTTTTTCCTTTTTCCTTTTTCCCTTTTCCTTCCAATAAACAGTTCACAGGTACAGTGTTTGCCTCTTTTGGCTTAATTTTATTCCTGACCATCCATTACTGAAAGAACTCCTTGCAGTTCCTCACAGTGGAACGCAGGAGATGCACAAGATGGATTTGGGCTGAGGGCTGTGCTGCAGATGCTGCCAGGGACATGGGCGTCTAAATGCTGCAGACCCCACGTCCCCACGGATCATGGCCATGGACTTCAGGGAGGAGCTGTGCAAGTTCCACTTCAAGAGCTTCGCCTATGAAGGCAAGCTCAGCAGGTGGGATTTTTTTACAGCCACCTCAAGGACTTCTGAGATTTTGGGGGGAACTGTTCTGCCTCCCACTATGGCTGACCTTGGGGGATAGGAGGGACTTCATCATAGCCTTGAAGCTTTGAGGGTGGGAAGTGTTTCTTGAGTGTGGGAATGCATTTTGGTTTTGTCTTGTTCATTATGATTGATTTTTTTCCATGGTCAGTATAACTCCTTCTGGAGAGAGAACAAGCCTGGATGCTGACCTGTACTACAACACAATGCTGGCTGCTGGGGGTGGGTGCTCCCTAATCTAGGGCTGTAAGGTAGGTGCCAGGCTGGGCTGGAAGGATGTGCAGGCTTGGGGATAGGGATGCCAGTTGACCTGGGAGAGGGCTGGGGTGATTACTTCCCTGCAGACCTGGAGACACCTTCAGGGGATTGTGGTTGGGGCAGGGAGAAGTGTTGCCCCATTGACTCCTGCCTTTGTGTGGTTGAATGGCAGCAGCATGGCTCTGGACATCCAACTCCATGAGAACTGTCGTCCTGTGGATGCTGGGATTGGTGGGACTTCGGGGACGATGACACACCCCCGTTGCGTCTGACCGTGGTGTGCTGACACCCTGTCTCCATGGGGCAACTAGGGTAATTGCACGTTTTGAGGGGGATGGCTGGGCTCATCGGGACACCTGTGGTCTGTGACACCTCATGTCTGTCTCTGGGATGCCCCTCTTTGGGACCAGAAAGGAGGCTCCTGAACTTTTCAAGAGCCCCAGGGCTGTGACAACCTCCACTTGTGGGGGAACAGGGCTTTGTGGGACCTTTGTTTGTCCCTCAGGGCCATGGGACCCCAGCCAACTCCTGCCAACCCTGTCCCCTCAATAGATGTGTTCACCTTGTCCCTGAAAGAGGTGCAGGTCCTTAGCATGAGGGCCCCCCTTCTGTCCCAAGCAAGTGCCCTCCCAGTCCTAACTGCTTCAGTCAGCCTTGGTATGCCTGTCCTCCCTGCAACTTCCTCAGCTCCCTGCTGAGTCAATGCCATTCCAAGACACTCTGGAGGCAGCTTGTCCAGCTGCCTCCGAGAGAACCATTTCCTGGGTAATGGTGGCCTGTTTTTCAGTGCTGGTATTCTCTTTTCCTCAAAGGGAATCTATCATTGGCTGAAATCACTCTGCAGCACCTGACTCTCTACTTGCTCCTTTGCCTGCACGTCCTAAACCCCAGCGCCCACATCCTTCTCTATCTTGTTGCCAAGATTTCCATCCTGGAAACAGGATTGGTAAAAGTAGGAAAGATAAAATTACTTAAATTGTGAGATTACAGCAAGTACCTGTTCTGCTTCCCTAATGTCATTCTCTTTTGCTAGAAATGTACAAAGATTTTCTTTAACATTTTAATATTTAGTACTATTTAGATAGGAGGAAATGTGAAATGTTGCAAGTTTTAATCACATTCATAGAGTCATAAAATGGCTTGGGTTGGAAGGGGCCCATCTAGTCCCCCCCCACTTCCACTAGACCAGGTTGCTCAAAGGCTTATCCATCCTGGCCTTAAACGCTTCCAGGGATGGACATCCACAGCTTCTCTGGGCAACCTGTTCCAGTGCCTCACCACCCTCACAGCAAAAAATTTCTTCCTAATGTCTAATCTAGACCTGTTTTAATTTAAAGACATTTCCCTCTTGATAATATTACAAAATACCACATCTCCTCTGTAATAAGCAAGGCTGCAATATCATGGATGCTAAGTTGTTAAGGTCCACCACTGGCAAATTTTCAGATGACACCAGGTTGGAGGGGAGTGCTGATCTGCTGGAGTGTAGGAGGGCTCTGCAGAAGGACCTGGACTGGCTGGATCAATGGGCCAAATCCAGTGGTACGAGGGTTAACAAGACCAAGGGCCAGAGCTCCAGGCTGGGGACAGAGTGGCTGCACAGTGCCCAAGCAGAAAGGGACCTGGGGGTGCTGGTGACAGCAGCTGAACATGAGCCAGCAGTGCCCAGGTGGCCCAGAAGGCCAATGGCATCCTGGACTGGATCAGAAATAGTGTGGCCAGCAGGACCAGGGCAGGGATTGTCCTCCTGTACTTGGCACTGGTGAGTCTGGACCTTGAATCTTGTATTCAGTTCTGGGCCCCTCAGTTTAGGAAGGACATGAAAGTTGCTGGAGCATGTCCAGAGAAGGTCAGCAAGGCTGGTGAAGGGTCTGGAGCACGAGTCCTGTGAGAAGCAGCTGAGGGAGCTGAGGTTGTTTAGAAGGCTCAGGGGAGATCCCATCCTTCTCTACAACTCCCTGTGAAGGGAGGGTGTAGCCAGATGAGGGTTGGGCTCTTCTCCCAGGCAACTGGTGACAGGATAAGAGGACACAGTCTTATGCTGTGCCAGGGGAGGTTTAGGTTAGGGAAGGAGGACATTGGGAAGGAGGACATTATGAAGAAGTTCTTCAGGGAAATGGTGATTGGGCATTGGAACGTACTGCCCAGGGATGTGGGGGAGTCACCGTCCATGGAGGTGTTTAAGGAAAATCTGGATGTGGCACTCAGTGCCGTTGTCTAGTAGACAAAGTGGTGTTCGGTCATAGGTTGGGCTTGATGATCTCAAAGGTCTTTTCCAACCTAGTCGATTCTGTGATTCTGTGAAGATGGGAGTAGAAAAGATAGTCATGAGTGACCATACCTGCAAACCGCTGTGCAAAGACATTCAAATTAATTACTGGACAGTAGAATACCCCATAGGATCCTGCAATTGGTAAAGAGCCATCACTAAGGAAACAAGATCACCGTAGTTTTAGAAAAAGAAGCTAACATGAACAGCAGGACATTTCAGAAAGGAAAATGGGTGTTAGTGCACAAGTGCTAAATACACTCTTTCAGTACAAGGAACCTTTGATCCAGGGATGGTTTTCACATTATTGTCTTGTTCAGTGCTAAATGAGAGCTTTCAATAATAAGACACTTTTCTTAAAAAAGTATCTCATTCTTGGTTTTACTATGAATTTCTTATCTCCTTACTCTATGTCTTTATTCTTAACTGTTTATTTTTCTGGCTCTGTATCACAATTCACATTTCATCAGAGCACATCACTCCTCAGCCCTGCCATTTGCTACGTGCCTGTACCAAAAGCACTGTAAACTCAGAGGCCTCTTTTGATACTGGTTATGCAGTGAAAGTGTATAGGAATCTCAGATAGCAAATATATCATGACACAAAATAGTCTGGTTCAAACTGTTTGGGTTTTGAACATGTTATTATCAGTGTGGGTTACTGAAGGACACAGCATATTTTGTTTCCTTGCAGGTTTTTTTCTTTAAAACATGGTAATTTTGCACCTGAAATTAATCATATTTTAAGTTCCAGTTCTGAATTCTCACTTTTCACTGTTGCAAGAATGGGTACTTCATGTATTGCATTTGTCCTAGTTGGGTTGGGATTTTATTCTCAGCAGCTAGTGCTGTGTTTTGTCCTGCTGCTAAGTATATATAACAATACCCTAGAAAGGCAGACTTGTCCAAGAGTGCAGGCAAATATAGTGTGAGAGAAAGATAAATCTTACTGCAGTCATGCTCCCTCTTTAACATTTTTTATGATTCAGTTTGATTGTTTAAATTAACAGTATTTAGTAGAAACCATGCATGTAAGTAAGATTCCCTAAAGACATTGGAGAAAGAATTCTTTTTGAAAAAAGCTAAAAAAGAACAGTGGATAAAGAAAATACCATTACTAACACAGTTCCCAGGGGTTCAAATTACAACACTAAAACATGTAATTACATATTGTTCCTCATGTCCAACAGAAATGCCATTATATAATATCAGAATATATACTGTAGGGAACACAAAAAAAATCGCCAAGCTACAAGGAACAATCATCTCTGGCAAGTGAATGATTTCTTAGTAGTTTTAGTCTGCAACTCACTGTTTAGTATCATTTCCAAAAAAGTATGATGTGTTGGCAATTATCTCCTGTGGTAATAAGAGATCCTCAAAAAGATGTGCAGGAGTGTTTCTAGCACAAATGCAGTTCCTTAAGGAAAATGCAGTCTGGCATCACTCTTACTGCTATGGATTTTGTATTATAGAGGCATCTCAGTGATACTGCTGCATAATGGTGGCTTATGGCTTCTCTGAATAGATAATTAGAGCTTGAAATATTCCATCCTTATACTGCAGTAAAAATGTTGGAGCAATAATATCAGCCTGCTTTAGGAAAACTGATTGTCATCGTGTTTTTTCACAGCTCACACTGCATGTATTTATGAGACTGAAAGGAGGTGAGAGCTCTATGAAATGCAAGCTCTTGAAAAGGTCTTAGTCATAATTTTACTAAAGGAATTTTCTTTCTCAGTATGTAGATAACAAATAGTGATGAAAATTCAGTGCTATTCAGTCCTACAGTTCTTCTATTACTCTGAGTTAATATTTTACTTAAGAACCACTAGTTATGATATCATTACCATAATAATGGCAATTTGTTAGTCATTCTGCATTTCATAACAATAACGAGGAATTCTCAACTTGGCTTATATACAATGAGACTTCTTGAGATGGATAAACTTTACCCGGCTGGTATTCATGTTTGGAAGTAACATCAGAGTTGAGTAGTGGTTGTGGTAGCTGATAGTTCTGAACTATTTGTTACGTATAGCTCTGCTTCCTTAAGTACAAAATAATGCGTCTGTGCATGTGTGCATTCCAAAGAGACAGATACACCCACACAGACACAGAGACTTACACAGTTATTGTGAACAGCAAACCAGGTTGACATAGATAGAGCAATGCCTTTACTAGCACCCAAGTATCCATAACCACTCTCTTCATGAACATGAAAACAGTCCATTCCTTTTCTGCCTTTCCAGGTGATCTGGATTGGATGTTTTCTAGTGAAACATGAACACACCTTCACTCCCTGTATTCATAAGCACAGCATGTCCCTCAAATAACAGTATAGAAATTAATTGAAATTTATCCATGTACAGTCTGTGGCTGGATGTCAAGTTCCTTACCCAGTCCTTGGTTCGAAGCTTGGGTCTTTGTACAAACCATGTCTCCTGAGTCGTGAAAGAGTTCACTTTTTCCCCAGTGCGCTGCACACACACAAACACAGACTGATCCCACCAGCAGGCAGCCTAAGACACTTTGGGCTTCTAACTGCTGTTTCTAAGATCTATAAGCCTCCATTACTCTGTGACCTGTGTTCCCTTCTTCTACTGCACCCTTGTCCTCCTCTCTCACCAAAGTCCTTTGGACTGACTCTTTTCTACTGCACCTGATGTGTACTCAGCCTAACTTTGCATGTACCAGATGTGGAAGTCCTTGCCTTGCATGGGAGACTGAATGGGACTGAAAACACCGTTAACAGTGAAGTCAGGCAACTTTATTTCTACAACTAAGTCAGATTCAGGATTTGTGTGCCACAGAGGAGAAGCATGAGCAGGATAGAGCAGGCCTTAGGCACTGAGGCTGCCTTTGGATCAGCAGGCATTGCCCCAGAAGAAAATGGTCATGGTCCACTGCAGCCTGCAATGGATCCTGTTCATCCTGCTTCTCTAGTCAGTTTTCTCCTTAGAACTTGAAGGAGCTCCTGCACCTGAGTAAAAAATTCCACCAGCTTCTGGAGAGAAAATGGGCAGGAGCTAAACCTGTCCAGTGGTGTTGGTATTGGCCTTGGCTTCTGAGGAGGGGTTAGGGTGGTCATAGAATGTCTTGATGCCCTTCTGTCTGGCTGCGGGTCTATCTGGACCAGGATCCAGTCATAGAAGTGCTGAATGGAGGTGTAGACTCCAGGCTGGTTTGCTCTCGCACAGCCTTTTCCCCAACTGGTCACACCAACAAGCCAGAAGAAGGCAGCATTATCATCTTTGCACACCAGAGGACCACCGCTGTCACCCTGCAGTGGAGCAAGAGAGGAATAAAGTAATGTTGGGTGGCTGCTGTCAGCGCTAGAGCTGTCTCCCTCTCTCTCTCAGTCCTTGACAGAGCTGTATTTCTGGTAGAGAAAGTCTCAGCTCAGATGCTGGAGCCTCCAGAACTTTGGCTGGGAGCAGGTCAGGGGCTTGTATGGTAGGGCTGTCTCTCATCTCTGCACAGTGATCCTGGATGTGCAGAGGATGGATGTTCCAGGGTTGGCATAACAGCAGTGGGCAGCCGGGGCTGGGAGGATGACTGGCTGGGCAAAGCAGGCCCTGGGCTGTGTTGGGGCGGTGCTGTGCAGGCTGCCCACGCTGCTGGGGCCTGAGTGGCTTGTCTCACACTCCTACCTGGCAGGGGTCGATGCCACCCACTGGGTAACCAGCACACAGGTTTTGAGTGTGGATGGCCCCTGTGTACCAGAGGCTGCTGTTACAGAGCTGGACATCAATGAGGTGGACCTTGGCCTCTTGCAGGACATCGCTTCGTTTTTGAGCTGTGAGCACAGAAAGAAATGAGCTTAGGGCAGTCCCTTGGCCATTCCCCTCCGCTGCTGAGGAGTGAAGCTCTTCCCTAGGGCTTCCGTGGAATGTCCTAGGCAAATACCATGTTGCTCTGCTTTCCCCCTTCTGTCTGGCTTTGAGGAGTGGACCAGGACTACCTCTCCAGAGGCAAACATCCTGCACCCTGACTCTGGCTTCAGCCTCTGCTGTTGGGAAGCCCAACTCATCTCCCTGGTGTGCCAAGTTTGCCCTCAGGGCATGTGTCCTTTTTGGGAACTCACCTCTTGTAGTGGTAGAACCCCAGCCAGCAATGTAACAGGTTTTCAGCTCCGACACTTTCAGTGTAGTGTCGGGCACACAGCCCAGCTGTACATAGTGGCTGCACATGACAGGCTGGTCTAATTTCAGCAAGGCAATGTCATTCCTCTCCTCACCAGGAGTATAGTGTTCATGAACTCGTATCTGCTTAATCTGGCGCACTTGCACCTCAGGGCCCAGCTGAGTCAACCGGGTGGCCCCAGTCACCACATGCCACGTGTTGCTGTTCCTAAGAAGCACATGGAGAAAGAAGTGAGAGGGAGCAGAGCCATGTGCTGTAGCAGCACAGGAGTTCCCTGTCCTCTGCTTCACAAGTCAGAGAAGAAAGCAGTGTGTGTGACTGCCCTAGCATGACTTAGGCTCAGAGAGCCTAGACCTAGAGGATTCTAGGAAGCAGTGGCAAGAGCGCAGAGTGTTCTCCTGAGTAGTCTCTCAGTTTGGATCTGCAGTGCCCAGGCACTGGGCATATTGCAGGGAAACAGAATGGGAATAGCCCACGGTGCTGCCAACAGGGTACCTATTCGTGTTGTGGAGATATACCTATTCCCTGCTGCTTCCTACCTGGCATTGATGAAGCAGTGGGCAGCTGTGAGGACCCACTCTGTGCTGATGAGGGACCCTCCACAGATATGCCCTGTGCCTGGTTCCCAGGGATCCTGGATGCTGACAATCCCGGCCCAGGCTCCTGGCTGGACAGCTGTGCCACCGACGGTGTGCAGCTTGCCATAGTCTGGAGCCATGTAGTCATAGTCAGAAGCCATGGGCCCATAGGAAGCAGACATGGGCCAGAGACCACAGGTCCCTCTGTAAACAGAAAGTCATTGCTGTCCTGCTTGATGGCTTGCTGCTGCTGAGGTTGAAGGTCAGCCAACTTCCCTCCCCACGTCACTTTTTGCATGGACAGCAGAGCCAGGGAATCCTATGGAGCATGAGCCCCATACACAGGTTGTGCTGCAGCCTGGGTACTGTCAAGGAACTGAAGCTCCTGCATGGGGCTCACAAAACTGTAGTGTGGCCAGAGGGGACAGGGAAAAACCCCCCAATGTTGTCCAAACTCCATCCCAGAGCCTGAGGCCACTTACCCACAGGTGTCCCATGTGCTGAGCACAGACCTGCACATGGCCAATAGGACAAAGAGGCACAGCAAATTCATCACTGCCAGTGGCATGTATCCACTACAAGGAGTGAGGGGTCATTCAGTGCTGCTACCAACTAATGTGTGCAGTACATTTGGCTCCAGGGCTGATGTCACAGAGCAGCTGGTTCAGCATTTCGGGTACAGTGGCATTAGGGGGTGGGCAGTGGAGGGGAGTAGAGTGATAGAATTATAGACTGGTTTGGGTTGGAAGGGACTTCAAAGATTGTCTTCAAAGATTGTCTAGTTCTAACTCCACTGCCTGAATACCTTACTCTAGAGCAGGATGCTTGAAACCCCATCCTACCTGGCCTTGAACACCTCCAGGGCTAGAAGAGCTTCTTTAGACAGCCTGTGCCAGTGCCTCACCACACATGAAAGTTCGAAGCAGGAAGGGAGGCAGAAGCTGGGCCTGGACATTCCTGATAGGCCCCAGTGAATGCTCTGCTGGCAGGATGAGGATGTGCAGGCCTTGTGGCAGGCAGCAGCATTTGGCTTCCAGCACTGCCTGCTAAAAGTTCACAGGAACACACCCCATGGGGCATCACAGCCTCTTTGGAAAGTTCACTGACACCTTGCTCTCTGCATTAGTTTGCCTCCAGGTCCTTCCCAAAAAACATTCAACAGAGAGCAGTATGCATGTGTTTGGGTGCTGAGAATCCAGTCCTATTACAGCTGTGGTGGGCAAGCAACAAAGTGCAAGCCCAATAAACCAAGCACTCCCAAGCAGTGTCGGTCTTCCTGCACAAAGCACAATGAAACACAAATGCAGCACATTCCATGCTGGCCACGCCATCTACAGCAATACCATCTGGCAGACTCCATGCCCTTGCTGTCTATGGCTTCTGTTGCTGTTCTGTGCCCACACTGACAAGGACAGTTTTGGCATCTGGGGTGTGTAGCCAAGGACAATTTGAAGCTGTAGACAGGGTGGTCCTGCTCTCAGCTCCACATGCCAATCTCCATAGCTTTGGTAAATCCCGTACCAGTCTCATCTCATCAGTCTGGCTACTACAGCCTTGTTCACTTGCTGGAGTGCAAGGCAGTCACAGTAGAAAAGCAGGAGCCAGCCACATCTGTTGAAGCTGCTGAGCAGAGCTAGCTCCCTGGAGGGGAGGAGCAGTGTCTCTCTTCTAGTGTCTTCTCACAGAAGCCACCCCTGCTGTTCTTACTCTGCCTCCCTTTACAAGACTTTGCCACTTAAATCCAATGCAAGGTTGCAGAGAAGAGCCATGAGAACACAACAGACAGGTGGTAAAAAGGGCCTAATGATGAGAAATCCAGTCTAGTTAACTTTCAGGGAGAAGGTGAAAGATCAGGAACAGGAGCTTGGTACTAAAGGAGACTTCAGCCTGGCAAGAAATATTTCACAAACTAGCTGATGTTACATAAGCTCAAATAGAAGGCAAGATGAGGTTTGTTTTGATTTTTTACCAGTAAGTGAAATTATTGTTAAGGGAGCTTGTGAAAAGTAAGTCAGGGACAAATAAATTTGAACCCTGCTGAGCATTGTCCTTTCTTGGGTGAATCATTTTTCTGCTGGTTTACTTTAAAGAAAAGGGTAACATTTTTGCAAGTGGTCTTGAGTTTTGGAGAGTACAACTCTGCTCCAGGAGATCATTCCAAAGCAGGTGGCTCAGACAAGTGCAACTTTATGGTTTTGCATCAAACATGTCCTGATGGCCCAGCTGTGACTATTCCAGCAAGTCTACCCAGCTAGTTCCATACTCAGCATTAGGCCATTTTGATTCCAGTCTGAGATGCAAATTCTATTGAGGCACTGCATAGATGCAAAGCACTCTTTGTGATCCCTCACTAAGCCTTCTACCATAATTGGGTTCTTTGTGCAAGCACCACATTGTTGTCAAACATCTGCTTGGGAAGGTTTTTGAGGAAAAGTATTTGAATAGAATATATTAAAACATGGGGAATGTTTAAAAAAATCTCATTTTAGGATAAAATTTTTTCCTGTTGCTCCTCAAAGTGTTGAAAGTTTGCTTCTTTAAATGTTTCTGGAAGAGCCTATATTTTGCTCTAGTAAATGGTACTCACACCATGTTCTGTGTGTCTATTTTGACAGGAGAGACAAGAGGACATGAAAGCAAACAGAAAAGTGGAACAATACATAGAGAAGATAAAAAGATGGGGGAAGAAAGTGAGTTCTTTAGTTTACAAGAAAATACCAAAGGGGAGTAAGGAAATGATCAATTGGAGATCGAAATATGTTAAAATCACAGATTCTGAAGAGTTGGGAAGTATACTGTAATGTTTTAAAATTGACCAAAAAAAGGACTTTTGTGTTAAAAATAGTGTTTGTGTATTCAGTAATCTCTAGTAAATGTACCTAATAAAAAAAAAAGTTTTATTTAATATACATTATTTGCCTTGCTTGACTGAATTGAACTGGTAAGCATAAGATTAGGCCTTTTGTGAACTCATCTTTCAATTTTAAAGTTATTTGCAGAAAGGTCTGCACCTCAAACCAACAAGACATCATCTTCTCTCTGATTCCTACCCCACACTCCGCAATGGCGTGTCAATGCCGTGTGTGTGTGAGGGGTGAGTGATCCACAGCGCAATGTGGTCCTGAGCAGGTGCAGGCTCTGTTGGTTAGCCTGGAGAGAAGGAAGCAGGGGAGACCCTACCGCTCTATTCAGCTCTCTGAAAGGAGGCTGTAGTGAAGTGGGGATTGGTCTCTTCTCCCAGGTAACAAGTGGTAGGACCAAAGGGGCCAGCCCTCAGGTTGCTCCAGGCAAGGTCTAGGTTAGAAAATTTTTTTTTTACCAAAAGGCTTGTCAAGCTTTGGAACAGGCTGCCCAGGGAAGGGATTAAGTAACCGTCCCTGGATATATTTAAAAACCACAAAAACATCATGCTTAGGGAACATGGCTTAGTGGTGAACTTGTCAGTGCTGGTACAGTATAGCAAACATACTGCCTTTTATTAGTCTTTGAAATTAGAACTGTCAAGAATTTAGAATAGTACATACATTAAACGAAAAAGGGCATATGTGGATTTGTATTTAGTTTAACAGCTGATAGTAACATTCTTAATATTAAAAAAGGAACCAGAAACTCTGCATCAGTTATAACAGTTGAGAAAATGGCAGACTTTTAAGAACTGACTCAAACTATCTGCTGAAAAGGCTCCATTTTAGAGAAGGCAATTGTTAATCAGCAGTTTTTTCACCTGTCTACAATACTGGGAGTTCTTTGTCTTAACATTTTGAAATCTCAGTCAATTTGTCGCCCCATAATACCTGTGTTATCCCTTTTTTGCACTTATAGAACTTTTCAGTATATTATAGAAATATCTTTTGGAAGAGAAAACTAAGTATAGGACCACCTTGGTGAGTGCTATTGTGAAGAATTATGTTTCACATTAAAGCCAAACTTTCATTTCCTGTGATTTCCTGATTTGTTGAAGTTGCCTGAGTGGTAAGAGGAGAGAGAAATTAGTATTTTCTGTCCTATCATTGTGAAAGAAGATGAACTCTCCATTTTTCTAGGTAAGAAATCCTTTTGACTAAAATATACCATTGTAGAGTGGTCAGCTCTTGTAGGACAGGGAAAAAAGCACACCTACGGTAGAAGAACAAGTTTCTGACCTTATTATTAGTTACAGTTTATTATGTTTGTGCAGGCATTGTTATTTTGTATTAGCAGTGGTTACTTATATAAGTCAAAATTCTATTTAGGTTGTGTGACAAAGAGAAAAAGAGAAAAGCTTTTTATAACTTCAGTAACTTCAAATGGCTATGTGACAAAATAGTTGACATTTACTTACTTGAACTAATGTGTACTTAAATCCTTTGCTGTTTCCTTTGTTGTGCATGACAGGAGGAATCAGCAGTATGCCAAGATGCCTTCTGCTAAGTACATAAATTGGTGTTAGAAATGAAGGATGAACACATCCTTTCTGTTTTAAATGCAGAGGAAAAAAAAATCTACCTGCTGCAATCCATTCCAACTGAGCAGGGACCTTAATTAGGTGTTTACAGTAGCAAAGCAAAGCTGTTAATTACAGATCAAAACAGGCAGGGGAAAGGAACCATCAATTCTTCCAAAATAAGAAGAAAAAAAGAGGGTTTATAAGTAAAACAGGGTGTGCTGTTCTCTTTCTTATGCTCTATTTGGCATAAAAATATGCAAATATGGCTGGTGGAATTGCTTTTTTTCTGGAAGTGCCCATGGAAAACACATTAATTGTTTCCTGTTTTGTATTTTTAACTCAGACCTACATGAAAATTCCACAGTAATGCTACAAAACAAATACCCATGGTGTCTGGTGAAAATTAATTAATTTTCATCAGCATATTAAAAGTGCAGCACTAAAAAAAATCAATTTCCTTAGATTTGGCCTGTGACATTGACAGTGGCTAGTTTGCTGAAGTTTTTGGTTTGGCTAATATTGGTTTCAAATCTAAAAGCTTTTTGGGAGGGTAATTATGAGGAAGTTTACTAGTTTTCTAAAATGTCTGTACTTACTCTCGGCACCCATTGCATGAGTGACTTTAAAGGTGATCCAAGTCTACTTATTTAAAAGAAAAATAAACTTCTAGTAAGTTTTGTAGCAACAACAAATGTAGAAATCACTTTCAGAGTGCTATCACTCATTTGTGAGAAAGCAGCAAGTAAAATGTTCAAGTTGTGTGTAACACAACTAGAAATATCCTGTTACATGAAGTAGTATTCTAGTTTGAAAATTGAATGTAAAGGATAACCGTATGTTTTCCTAGTTGCTAGCCAATTAACCATATTGAGTTCAATAACGTTGACAACTGTTCTTATATACGTTAGCTCTTAGAGTGCTTCGTTGTGGAATTCTGCCACAGCACACTAACTGTATTTAATAGGCTCTCCTTGTGAGGTTTCATTAAGTTTTTTTTAATTGATTTTTCTTCATTCAGCCCCTGCCCTCCCACAGCAATTACCAGAATTCTGAAAGAAAAAGCAAAGGCAAAGAATACTTCTCAAAAGAAAAAAAAAAAAAAGGCTTATTCCATAGCAGGAGATGATTTTCAGAGCATTTGTAAGGCTTAAAAAAATTACAGATGTTAAACTAGGAGCTGTTCATTCCTGTGGTGGGACTTCTGCCAACACATACGGCCTGCCTCTTCCATGCCAATGCTTCAAACCTCCCAGATGCAAATATTTACCTCCATAACACATGGGTGAATAGTGGGGAAGGGGCAGTTCTGGACATTTTTTCTCATTTAAAACAAGTCCCTGCTAATTTTACAGCATAAGGTAAAAATAAAAGATTGGACTTCACTAAAGAGTGAAACCTTTCACTTCTGTGAAGGCCATGGCCTGAGATGTTATACTTAAGAGCAAAAGTAAGCCTCTGCCTTGGCAAAGTAAACTACAGTAGATTTGGCAGCATTTTACACTTGCTTGCACAGCTGCAAATCAAGATGAAAAGACTTCCAATTCAAATTTGAAATCATGTTTTTTTAACAAATCCAGTAATACCACAGAGGATGGATTTCCTGGCTTTATTACAATGATATTTTTCTGACATACATTGGCTGAATGTTGTACTTACACTTTCAATTTCATAAAATTCTTTATTAAATACTAAAAAACTGCCAGTAGTTTTTACTACAGAGTAAAATAAAAACTATATTTGAATTTATTAAGTTTACTTAGTTCAGATAGTGCTGTAAGCTACAGAATTGTATATTTTATTAGAAGTATTTTATTCTTTCATCCATTTATAGGTATGCATAGAATATACCATAATACAGCATCTGAAAACAGAGGTTTTAGATAGACCTACTAATAGACCTACTGGTGTTGAATAAAATCATTTTGCAGCTGTGCATCACTGTATGTGAGTCACATGAGAAGGAAATATTGTCCTTCCAGCTCTTTTTTTTTAATTGAAATTTAGCTTGCACTAACATTTAAGCTTGAATTGTACTGGACTCAGTTTTATTTCTGAGAGTTCATTTGATATAGAGAAAGAACTATTTCTCTGTGTTTGTTTTTACTATTTTACAGTAAGCTTACACAGGTTCACTGGTCTTACTTTTTAAATATTCTTACCAATATTCTAGGTTATTGAACAAAACCTACATCATGTTCATGAATGTGATTCATCAGAAGATCTTTGAGCAGTAAGCAAGCATTCATGCATACTAAACATTAAACATTCAGCACCTGTTTCCAGGTACTTCCCTGTGTGAGGATAATCCTGTGGCTCACCACAGAAGTCTGTTAAATACTGCAATTTTCTCTCAATGGATTTAGCAATTTAATTCATTTTGAGACATGAACCTAGAGTCATCTTGCATACCCTTTGTAAGTGTTCTGAGATTCCTCTATGCCTATAGAAGTCTAACAGAACATATTTGTAAATTCCCCCAGCATAGCATGATATAAAACTAAAAATTATAGGATATGTGTGTCTTTTACCATTTCTGTGAGAAGTATTGATACTGCAAGCTATATAAATATTTTTCCTAGCAAATAAAGAAATCTACAGAGTTGTAGATTGAGATCTCTCTCCATGTAAGGTCATCCACAAGCACATAGTGACTTTTATAGAATATGTTTTTGTGGTTCAGTGTATGCCTCATTCTGAACAAATGAGCTAGAGTCAAATCAGAAATGCAGATATCATTTTAATACCAAAAACATAACTGCAGTGTTACCTCTAGCACAATACAATCAGCCTTTACCCTTCCACATGCTGTTGGAAGGCTGGTTTGAACGAAAAGCTCCAGGAAAACAGATCTTCCTCTGAGGAAGTTACAGTCTGCTCAAAATAATCAAGAAACAGCTGTAGTTTCAGAGATATTTCTCCAAGTCAACAGCCATTTGCCTGTGGCTCTGCTGCCTCTGTTGCTGTGCCACAGTCCAGGGAATGGATGGTAACTCATAAAAACTCTAGATGCTGTCACCACCCTTCCCAACTTCAGCATGGCAGCAGGAGGAACTGGCAACCAGTCCCAGGCTATCTTTAGATCTCCATCTTTGGCGACCCTTTTGGGCAGCAAAAATATGCCTACACATCAGCTGCTGGCAAAGAAAGGATTTATTTCAATAATTAAATGGTTGGATATAATTAGTCAAAGTATCAACATTGTATTACTGTTACAGAGTGTAACGTTCAGTGCATTTTCACTGACTGAAAGCTGTATAAAAAGCAGTGACCAATTTAAGAACTCATGGCAGGTTTTGAGAATGCAGCTTTATTAACTGAAAATCTGACTTGATTTCTGTTTACTTCAAACACAGCCAGAAGCCCCTCACACAACTTCCATCAGAACCAGGGAGTCTGGACCACCTCTTGAGACACAGAGTGCCAGACGCCTTCCAAATCTGTGTTTAGAAAACACTACAATTCACAGGTGCAGCCCATACTCAACACAGAAGTCTCAGGACACATTTATAGGCGGGGCTGGAGCATGTTACTCCTCAGGGAAGGGCATCCAGAACTGGCCTCAGAATTGGAAAGCAACATTACTGTGGCAGTCAAGGGACTGCAGAAAGGCAGAAAAGGTTGCTCTTCAGTGTAAGCAGTTTGAAAGTTGTTGAAACTGGCCTAAAAGAGCAGGAGCTGTGCTACACCCTGTTAACTTGCACCTCTGTGTTCTATGGTCTGTCCTGTGCTCCATCACACAGCACACCCTGGTCACAAGACACAGCAGCCCTCCACGTTTCTCCCTCAGCTGCACAGAAAAAGGTTGCATCTACACACAGTGGGAGGCTGGGAGACCCAAGGAGCACCAGGAGTGATAACTGACAAGTGTTATGGTGATTTTGTAGGGCCCATCTAAGGTACTCCTGGCATCAGGACACGTGTTGGAATTTGGCTGGGCTGAGCCACATGGGTTACCATAGGTAATCATGGGTTTCCCTCATCCCTGTTCTCAGGGATGCTTGGTTCTCAGGGATTCCCAGTTACGATGCTTAGAACCATGAGAGTGTGTTCAAAGAAGCCCAAGTTGCAGTAAGAGCCTCAACTTCTGCTGGGTTCACACATCTGCTCTGCTCTACAAAGACTCTCTCTTCCGAGAACTGCTTACTTAGGCTGCTTCAGCAAATGTTAGTGATGGGACCTTAGTGAAATGAAGACCAAAAGAAAAGAATAACATCAGTAATTAAGTGTAAAAATTAGCACATTTATGAGCACCTTCTCCGTTCAGGAGCCCTTACCCAACCCCCCTCGAGGAAACCAGCACTTGCTAATGGCCTTTCACACAATGCATCTGCAAAGAGCTGGTGCCATCGGATGCTCCCTGGCATCAGGGTAATAAGGGTTGTGGCACATTCTCATTCCCGCTGTGCCCCAGGCAATCCACATCTGAGAAGAGGGGCCCAGGGTGCCAAGCAGCAAAGGCAGAAGGGGAAGGGGATGGTTGATGGCAAGCTGAACATGAGTCAGCAGTGCCGTTGCAGCCAGGAGGGCCACCCATGTCCTGGGGGGCATCAGGGACAGCATCACCAGCCAGGCAAGGGAGGGGATTGTCCTGCTCTGCTCTGAGCTGGGGCAGCCTCACCTCGAGTGCTGGGGCAGTTCTGGGTGCCACAGTACAAGAGAGATATAAAACTATTGGAGACTGGCCAAAGGAGAGCCATGAGGTTGGTGAAGGGCCCTGAGGGGAAGCCGTATGAGGAGCAGCTGAGGTCACTTGGTCTGTTCAGCCTGGAGGACACTGAGGGGAGACCTCATTCTAGTTCTCCTAGTGAGGAAGAGGGGCAGACACAGATCTCTTCTCTGTGGTGACCACAGACAGGACCTGAGGAAATGGCTGAAGCTGTGTCAGGGCAGGTTTAGGCTGGGTATTAGAAAAAGGTTCTTCACCCAGAGGTGAAGAACTGAGCACTGCAACAGGCTCCCCAGGAAGTGGTGCCAGCACCAAGCTTGACAGAGGCATTTAAGGAGCCATTTGGACAATGCTCTCAGATATATGCTGTGATTCTGGAGGGTACCTTTTCTCCTACGAGGTGCTTCAGTCCCTCAGTCACATTTCTTGCTCTCTGTTGGACCTGCTCCAGGAGCTCCATGTCTCTCTTGTGCTAAGGAGCCCAGAAGTTGGACCCAGCACTCCAGGTGAGGCCTCACTAGGGACTGGGAATACTGTTCCTAATGCCCCCAAGGATACCACTGGCCACAACGACACACTGCTGGCTCAGGAAGGCTTACTGCCCGCCAGGTCCCTCTCCGCAGAGCCGCAGGTGTCCCCGGTGGGCGTCCCGGCCTGTCCCAGCCCCAAAGCCGGAACGCGGTGGGCGGCCGGCGGCATCAGGGCGCCCCCGCGCGCTGTACGGCACGGCAGCGCGGCACTGTCGCGCGGCAGCAGCGCGGCGGCCAATGGGGAGCGGCGTCCGGCGCACGCAGCCGGCAGGCGCGGTCGGGCCGCACGTGTGCGGTGAGAGCGGCGGGCCCGGGAGCCGCCACCGCGCCGGGGCTCGGCGTCCTGGGGAGCGGCGACCGCGGACGAGCCTGGTTGAGCCTCCCTGCCTGTGCCCGGCCTCTGGTACCCTCCTGTCCACTGGGAGGGTTTGACTTCGTCATGGGTGTTAAACAGGAGGCGCAAGCTGTCTTTTCCTTACGGGAGCCGCGGCGGTCTAGTAATGCTGTCTCTTGCTCCTTTCGCAGTGTTGCCGCGATGGACGACAAGGGTAAAAAGTTGTTCATGGGGAAGAGTGGAAACGGACCTCGTGGAAAAGCGCCGCATGGGAAAAGGAAATTTAAAAAAGATAATGGTAAGAAGGTGAAGGGTCGTCAATAGGACCCCTGACTGAATTGTTATGGTTGTGTACTGGCAAGCTTGGAGTTCTTTCTTTTTTTTTTTTTTTTTTTTTTTTTTTTTTTTTTTTTTTTTTTTTTTTTTTTTTT
>WAAE01017184.1:0-150246 GCA_013400495.1 Nicator chloris
CTATTCTTACACTTTGGAAAATGATGTAACAATGAGAACATGTTTTAGATTTTCTTTTAGAAGTTTCCTATAGTTTATTGGGAGGAAAGAAAGGGTTACAATGATTTTACTTTTTAGCTTGTAAGACTCAGTTCTTTTGCTAGACTAGAGATTTTATCAGTTCTTTTCAGAACTTTTGTATCTTTCTAAGGTGTTTCATTATCAAATAAAAGGTCATAAGAAGACCTTTTTTAAAGAATTCAAACAATCTGAAATTACAGATAGCACAAGTTTATAAACACCGTAGCAAGACCAAAATCAGTAATCAATTTACTTGGTTTTACTCAATCCAGCTCATTTACTTAGAAAACTAAAAAATGTATGATATTAAATAGCCATTGCTGCCCAAATGAAAAAAAAAAAGGCACACTGTCTTCCATTATTTCCGCAAAAATATATTTCTGCTTCCAGCAATGATTTATTCTTGTTTTGACACAACACGGTCTGAAAATTAAGTCCAGAATAGCCAACAATGAAAAATTCAGGATTAAAGTAAAGTGGTGTAGGGGATGAGCTGGTGACACTGCACACAGTTCTGTGAACAGTTGCAGTGACAAATTCTGGTTGAGGTGTCAGTTTACTTTGAATAAGAAGCAGTTGCCTAGTGACACTGTAGTAATGTTTTTTCCTGTCCATATTCCAACAAGCATGGCAATTCCATGGCAGCTGTTCCTTAATCAGGCCCTGGGAGCAACAGCATGAAGTTTGTTCTAGAGGAGATGCCTTGTACCACTGTGTGGTCACTTCAGGATTAGAGATTTGGATGTCAGATACAGAGCTGCTATTTTGGTAGGCAGCTGCAATCGTGGATTGGTTGTGGGCTAAGTGCCCCTGGGGTGGCAGGAGTAAAAGGATGTGTTGTCCTGCTTGCTGACATGATTTTCCAAACGTAGCAGTCCAGTGGGAGGCAGAAAAGCTAGTATTAGAAGATTTCAAGCATTGGTTGCTGAGGGGAGCCCATGCTGAAAGGTGTGCTGTTCATAGTTGCGGTCCAAGGTACAAGCGAGAAGGAATAGAGAAAGAAGAGCTTGTAGACAGCCCTGGTCACAGCTGCCTACAACTTAGAGCAGGCCTGACAGCAGTTCTTGGACAGCCTGTGTGCCTGACTCACTAAAACTCAGAAGCAGGAGACTCTGGGAGGGTGGTGAGAGCACCGATATCTTCAGGAGGCATTTGATTTCCTTCCACAGTTCACACATCCTGTTTTTTGATAGCGACTCATGAGCCAGCTGTAGGAAGAAAGATGAGGTCAGCCTGATCTTTCGAGAAGCTTTCACATGCTTCTGGCCATCAGATACTCTCTCCACTGAAGTGGGTGAACATGAACTCATGTGGTGTGGAAACACAGCGTATACAGGCTTACTGGTCCTTCAGCATTCCTCAACACTGGGGTGTATATTTACTGTTCCATTTGGGCTGTTAGTTGCCAGAGGACCATGTTCAGTCCCTAAGAGGTGTTTGTATTAATCCAGTCATACCTATCTTTCTCTATCCCTGAAGTTCCAGGCCCCACTGGCTCCCTGCGAGCCTTGTGTTTACATTATGGGCCACTTCTCATGGCATACAGTTTAGACTTTGCTGAGCTGTTGTGGTTCAGCCCAGATGTTGTGACCACTCATATTTTTAGTTCCACCTCAAATTGCTTGACTTGCTAACTTGTGGTTTTCTAGGGTACAGACTGAGCCATGTGTGAAACTAGAAGGATATGATAACTCCAAAAAGGAGGCTTCAATAAAGCCTGGGCTCAGAATAACTGGAAGGCTTCAGCCTTCTGCTGAACTATTGGCTCAAGCATCTGTGGGATGATAGTATATAGCATGTACTTGTTTTGCTATAAAATATATTCAGTTCTTTTAGTAGTAGGTGGTAGTTGAGAACAAGAAATAGCTTTTGCCCTCAGGGCTCTGTAGTGTTGAACTGAGGAAATGAAGAAGCTCTGAAGCTTGTGGCCAGCATGTGACCATACCAGCAAGGTGTTGTTGAGCATACCTTCTTGGGCACCTCTGGTAATCATGCAAGACCTTGAGTGTCACATACATGTCAGGCATCAATTTTCATTCATCAATATTCCCATGTAATGTGTATTCTTTTTGTAGGTGACAACAGAGAAATGTTAATGGGCTAAGTATTTTTCGCTCAGATGACCTGCTTTTGCTGCCTTAAAAAAGACAAGCCTAAGTAAAATTAAGTAGTAGATGCAGGAATTTGAGTTATGAAAACAGCCAGCTGGTGGCATCAGTGCACAGCAAATAAGCATTTGAACCTCACTTAAGGAAGACCAGGGCTTGTTTAGTCACCCAGGTCTGTACAAGTGGCTTAGACAGGTGAAGTGCAGCTTTTTTGTGTAACTGATCAACAACTAATTATTTGCAGGCGTTTATGGTCAGCTGTTTTTAAGGGGTTTGGATGTGGTAATTTTTGTACCCAATTACCAAAAATGTATTTGTGTGCCAGTTTGTGCATACAGGTTTGTTATGATACTCTCTTCAGTCACTGGTGTTCTAGTCTTCAAACTGCAGAAGACTTTTTTGGAGGGCTGAAGTTCATAATGTTAATGCTTTAACAGTAATGAATAATGCCTCATTCATTCCTATCTTGCTTTTATGTTAGCGTAGTCTATAATCCATAAGTATCTGAGCAATAAATCTGCCTCACAACCTTTTAAGGTAGATAAGTATGATGGCAAAAAAAAAAAATCAAAGGAGTTTTTGACAATAGTGATAGTGAGAATTAGTGTGAAGGTGAGAGTTCTTGACTCAGGCCTGCAGCCAGGGTTAGATTCCTACCTAAAGACAGTAGTAGTGTTCTTGTGTACAGTACTGCCAACACTGGTCACTATTTCCTAATAAAGGGTTCTGGCTTTTTGGTTGGAACAAACCCAAAGCTTTGGTTCTGCCTTAGTCTTTGTTTTATCCAATTTCTTTTTTTCTTCTTCATTTTAACATATTCAAAGAAAGAAAAAGAAGCTTTACCCATATCGAACACTGCTTTGTTGTTGTGTTTTTGCTGTCCCACAAATAACACTTGTAAGCAGTAGCTGAAGCAACCACTGCAGTTCCTCTTTCACAACAGTGTTGCCATATTGGCAGTAGCACTGACCTGCTGTGGTGTTAATGTGCAATGTTTAAATTGCCTTATATTGTTGGCTGCTCATCTCCCTATGCTGATTGCTGCTAGATACCAGCATTGTCTTTTTGTACTTGGAATTGATGCCTGCAATTCTTAGAATTGGTTCAACAGAGGAAGAAGCATTGTGAGACAAGAAAAAAACAATCCTTGCTCAGCTTTATTATTAGTACTCCCAGAGGATGACCTAGGCAATGCTGGGCTGATGGATATCTGAATGCATCTCTCTGCATTCTTCCCATTGGAACCATTTGTTAGTACCTATGGAATGAGGTAGGAGTTGGACTTTTGCAACCTCACAAGTGCTTCTTGCTTTTCCTGTCCACAAATTTCAAGTGTGTGTAATTCTGTAAAACTCAGTTGTGCATTTGTTTTGCACATCCCTTTTCTTAAAAACCCGGCATGTGTTCTTAAATTTACATAACATGAACCAGTGATATCAGAAGTCATTGTACATCTGTCCATGTAGGAGATATACATGGCAGTGTGTACTAACTTAAAGGAGAAACGAGCAAGTGAAACAAGGGGAAAGCACTGGAATGACACACATGCTGCTTTGAAATAGGTATCTGAGCCTACTGCTAACTTCCTGGAAACCACTCAAAATTCCTCTCTGAAATATTTGAAAATCAACTGGTTTTATCAATTTTCCGATAGGAAAAGCAGAAGTGGTGTGCTGCTGTTGATGTTTATCTTGTTTCAGTCTGACTGCCTTTTTTCTTTTCCAAGAAAATGGCCCACATATTACTTCACCTAGCTTTACTATTTCCATTCTGGGAGTACTAAGAATCTTCTGGGTGGGAAGTAAGCTAGTTGTATAGTTTCATATCAACTTACAATGGTCTTTATGTATCCATTTGTTTCAGTCTGAAAATCTGCCATTATTTTAGTTGCTTCTGCTTCATGTTTGTTTTGTGGCTTCTGCTGCTATCCTTTCTTACAGGTATCTGTTTATGTGTGCATATATACATTTTCTAGTATGCCCCAACTTCTTTGGTTAGGTGGCCAACCCAGACCCCCCTAGACACCCAAGCTTATTAAAAGCAAAGCTAAAGAAGCAGTAAAGGTTAACATACTGTGGTGAGTATCTTAACATGTTCTGTTCACTGCTTTAGCAAGTGTTTTCCTGGTATCCAGGCTACCTATTTTATGGCTATTCAGCTGGAGGTGGTGATAATTGGTAATACTGTTTTATAAACAGCACAACTCAGTGTGAACAACCCCAAGAAATAAATACATCTTTGAAATGTGCGCTGCTGCTGGCCAAAAGAGTAGACAAAGTGGCCTTTCATTCAAAGGTAGAGATAGGCCTGTACTCACTTAAATGTCAACTGCAGTTATTTAGGAAAATAGTATCTATATGTTTCTTTTACTAGCTAAAAGAATTTTTCAGTGGAGTTGTGTAATCTATAATAAAGATAGTTCTAATAATATAGATAGCATTTATAACATGCTTCTTTCACCATTTTTCACAAAGCATGACTATCTGGCAAAATGATGACCTCATACTTAGAATTAGTATGTCCCAAGGATTCAGTGTCCTTCAGCAATAGTCACTTGTATAAGAATGTCTAGAAACAGAAAAAAAACATAACTCTTGTCAGTGGCAAGTCATCTGTATATCAAATACTTTTCTTCCTCCTGGCGTGATGTTCATAAGGACTGTGGAGATGCTGCAGGGAGAGTGGAGGATTGAACAAGAAGCCTGAACACCTGGAGTTCAGTCTGTGTACCCTGGACCTCACATATTTCTAAACCTCCTTGGCTTGCTCTTCCAAAGAGTTGAACTCTTGAATATGCTGCCCCTCGATGCTTCTATTGCAACAGTTCACTCTCTATTTATAATGTGAGGTAATGTGAGACTGTCTTTTTTTTAAGAACTCCAAACTGCCACAGATTGGAACACTAACTGCAGTCATGTACCATCTGTTGTTGTCTCTTGGCCATACGGGCATGTTCCTGAATGTCCCCTGTGTCAATATCCCATGTGTGATGGGTAGAGGGGTTTAACTGTTTGTTTATAAAGCACGAGTGTATTAATATCTTTTTAAAGCAAGTGATTGTCTTGCATTAGAAGGAGATTGCCCTGTATCACATGCTACTTTAATTCAAACTGTTCTTATAGCAGGTATTTTGGAGAAAAAACATGTAACTTGCCAGGCACATTAAATGTTCATTGAGTTCAAATTAATAAAACTCACAGAGTTACAGAATATAGCTGTATCCACAACCAATGTATTTCTCTAGTTATTGACTTTCTTGAAATGCTATTTCACTAATAAGAGCAAATGTTGTTCCATAAAAAGCAAGGAGCTTATGTTGATCCCTGTAATTACTCTTTAAACAGATGGAACATACATGTCCCGCTCATTTCAGAAGCCCCAGGCACAGCAGTTTTGTGGTTATGAGGATTTAGTCTCGCTTCCATGAAAAGGAATGGCAATAAAGATAAATTGTTAACTCTTCTTCATTCTTACTGCACAGCAAGAGTATTGTTGAAAGGACATGGAAAGCCTTGGAAAAGTAGCTAAATGGAAATGAATGCTGCACAAAGTGCCCTGGGCACTGAAAAAATGCTCTTTTTCAATGTCAGCCGTTCCCAGTGTGAAGCTTTCAGTGCTGTGAAGGCTGTACTGTGAGGCAGGCCATCCCTAGTGAGTCAGCTTTTCTGGCCAGAATCCCACATGGATCATTAGCAAGTAGTATCCAATAAAAAAACCTGGAAGGCAAAGGTTTCATCTCACACGGTGCAAAAGCCATCTACTTGGGATCAAGGTTTATCTACTACTGCATGAAATCAGCCTTTTATTGAACATAAAAGTCTCATTTGAAGCTTGTCTAATGATTAATATCTGCTGTCTTTTGTTGGATCCCAACAAAAAACCTGTCGGGTCATGTATTAATTGAGGCATGACAAGCAACTGATTTTCTCTGAATGATGGCAAAAAAGCAACAATTTAAAGGGTACAGTTGCTAATTTGGAACTAAACTGAAAGATAGGATCTGGATTTCTTTCTTTTGGCTTGTACTTCATCACTGGGATTTCTGAGAGCAGCTGGAACTTCTGCTAAACAGAAACAGGCTCTGTCTGGCTTCAGCTGATGAGATGTTGCACTGCCTGTGCCAGCTGAGCCCTGTGTCCCAGAGGAAGAGTTCTGCCCTGTGGGAGGGCACATGGTGGTAGTGCCTCCTGTCCTCCTGGCTCTGCCAGAGCAAAACCTAACTCTGTGGGAGTCCAGGAGAGGATGCCCAGAACCTCTGCACTCTTTTGTTGCCGTGGCAACAGCATCTTCCTTTCTGAGCTGCTGCTATGCCACAGGTACTCTTGCATACCCCAGGGCTGCCACTACCACTTGCTATGATCTCCTTTCTCTGTTTCCAGAGAAAGGATGCAGAACAGGTAGGCATAACCTTCCTGGTGGAAAGGTCAGTATCCTTGTGCACATATTCACTTCCCACTGATTTTGATGAGAAGGCACACCCAGAGAAGAACTACCACTGCTTAAGGGTTGGGTTTGAAGATCTTAGAAGTCTTTTTCAATGTAAATGATTCTACAGTTCTCCATAACCATGAAATTATAAGCTAACCTTACTACTTGGTTCCTGTAATTCATACCTGTACATAATGAGTCTTCAGATCAAGCACTCACCTCAGTCAATTCCTGTTGTCTTAGGTATTTTATCAGGTATTCACCAAAGAATGTCTGTAGTGAGATGTAGAAAGACCAGATAACAAATCTTCTGCACTCTCACTCTTATGATAAGTTCTTGTTGTAAATTAGTAAGTTCATGCATTTCCAGATCTTTCTTCTGCAGTGTGGAAATGGTACATGTGGTTGTTGTTTGTAAATGGCATTTTGGCATGAGTGAAAGTGTGTCAAGGTTTATGCTAAAAATTAAATAATGCAGCAGCTGTGTGATTGTGCTTGGTCCCAATCTCAGGCCCTCTGTTGTTTACTCCTAAGGACATGTCTGTGAGTCCTGCAAGACTAGAAAAATGCATCCTGAAGGAAGCTGCATAATATGACTGTTGAAACCTCAGTGAAGCCCTTTCCAATAGCTCCTCTCACTGTAGTCATGCTGTTCAGTATCTAATTACTACACAGTTTGAATTTCGGGAAAGTTGCTCCAAAGCCTAATCCTATATTTACAGAAAAAAAGGTGACCTAGAAGCCTCAGCACCCTGAAGTTTCATCTAGGTTTATCTCAAGACTGCTACTAAGGAAGGGAGAGCTGCCAGCTGTCTCCTGAAAGGAAAGGGTGTCCTTTGAAGGGAAAATGGCTTTGGACAGGTGATACACAATAGAACTGAGCTAGTGGAAGTAAGAATTGCACTTGGAGATTGTGTATATCATATTCTGTAACCCTCTGCTGACAGGGCAAGAGCAGTTTCTGCCTCTTTACCCCTCTGGAAAGTGTTTGAGATAAACTGCTCATATCTCCAGGGACTGTAAGGTGCTGGAACCTGTGTAAGGGTTTATGAGGAAGAGGAAGATGTTGCCATGGGAACCTCACCCCAGTACAGCCTGAAGAAATTGAATTCTCACTCAAGCCGTCAACTGGCTACTCCCTTGTGAGACTGTTCTCTGAGGAGGAGGAAAGAAAACTCATGATAAACCTGACTACATGTTCATGTTGCTGACCTGTCCCAGGGTGACACTTTATTATGCTAATGATGAAATAAGGTGATACTGCTTCCTCTCTCCTGATGTTTTCAGCAGAGAGCAGGTCTGCTTCATCTGCCTTTTGCTCATCAAAGGTTTTGGGACTTTGTTGCTGGAGAAGTATTGTAGCCACATGGACTTTGATTTTGCAGAGTCTGCAGGCAGTAGTACCCATCAGTTGTTCAGATGGATTTGTTTAATCCAGTAGATGAACTTGTGGGAGCAAGAGGACAGGCCTTGCTTTCCACTTGGGTAAACAACCTCTGTGAAATAATTTGCATGCCAAGACGAGTAGTACATTATATGAGATTTGACATAGTATATAATTTAAGATTTGCTGGGTCTGTATTTTCTAGTGAGTAAAATAAATGTTCCAAGAGACAAGGCTTTGTGCAAACATGAGAATTAATTGGAGATGAAAGTGAAACCAGAAACATTCTGACATATCTTGTCATATCACCCTGTGATTTCAGTACTGCTTTTAAAGCCAATAGGGCTTACTTACCTTAGGGTTCTGCTGGTTTTTGCTTTATCTTTTGCACTATTGAAAAGTAGTGTAGAACAGTAGTTGTACTCTAGCCTTTCAGATCAATTTATTCAATCGCATTCTTCAAGGATATATAACCTAGAAGGAAGCTTTTATATGGATTAGCAGTCCTTAGTCCTTTTAAACACTGATTTAGTGGAGAACCTGTATGTGTACTTAATTAAACACAGAGGTAGTTCCCTTTCAGTCATTAGGACTATTTGTGTATTGAACTTCACGTGGCTTTCCTGAAAGCCACATCCTAGACTCCAGAAAAAATCTCTTCCAAATCTCTAGTTCAATTTTCAGAGCCTGTTCTTATTTGCAGGATTATTTTTTTTTTTAATGTGGGAAAAATCATTCAAGTGGGACTGTTTGCTGAGAAGGTGAAAAAGACCCCTGAAGAAGGCTCTACTGAAATCTAAAGGGTTAGCAGTGGGGTATGTAACAGGCATCCACCTGCAAATGTCTATACTACAGACAAACACAGTTTAAGATCAGAATTAGATCTTAAAAAATATCTAGCCCATTCCTTGAACATATTTACTCCAATCATTTGATATTATTCTGAAAACCTCACAGAATCACAAATCTCACTAGCATTTGTGCAGTTGCCTACAGGCTCTGTTCTGCAGGGTTTTTTCCCCAGGATTTCCCATAACTCAAATGCCTCATTAGGTTACTGTTCATCCTTTTCATGCAAGTTGAATGCAGACCTTAAAAAAAAAAAAGAAATTGAATGCCTCAGGTCATTTGAGAGCTGTAATTATGTCCTCCTTTCTTTGAAGGGATAGCAGTTCATACAGGAAACTTGATCCTAAGTTCAGAGAGGGTATTAGAAAGGCAATGAATCTTGTTAGCCTTGTATGAGGGTGTAGATGTGTGCAGGTGTGGATTTATCTATGGATCAGTACCTTGCCTATGCAGTGTCCAGGTGTTGCACCCTTGACTTAGAATTCTGTTCTCCCGTAACTACCACTGCTTGCAGAGTTACTGAAAAGACTTTAAGAATGAAATTACAAGAGGAGTAAATGTTGGTGTCACAAACTGTCCACAGAAGAGGCTTTCAAGTCCACTAGTGTGATTTGAATGTCCAGTTCCTGTGCCTTCTAACAGGAAGTAGTTGTATACCCAAATGGCATTGAGAATCTCAGCCTCTGCTTGTGTTTAGGTGTAGCCTCTCTATATGGGACAATGTGTTACATATGCCATCTTTCCCATGTGCATGTTGCCAAGCTACAATTGTCATGTTAGTGCTTCCTCCCAGGATTGTGATGTCATTGGTTTTATTTTGGGAGGGGGAAGGGCTGTGGTGTCAAACTAAATAGATGCATCTTGTTTACTGCCCTTAAATATATAGTGTTTTCTAGAGGAACTGATATTGTTTGCTTGACCAGTGGAGGCAGGAGAAGAAATGTGATGTATCTCAGCCAGCTTCAGTAAATTTAGTGATTTTGGTGTTTGAGTATTAAAGGGAAAGAACACAGACAAAAATTAATTGTTCAAGTTTTGCTGTATAAGCCTGTAGCTCTCTAGAAGTCTCCATAAGTTATAAAGCTTTCAAGGAACATCAAGAATACAGAATTCCTTTTAGCTGTTTTTCCAGTAAACATGGATCAACTTGCAAAGACATGTCAGTATTGCATAGTGACCAGCTTTCTTCGTTATTCATTACCTATGTGGTGAGGGTGATAATAATATTAATTATATTAAGATGATGAATTACATTTTTTTTCCCCTTTTTTAACATATATATAAACCACTCGGGTTGTCCACTCAAAATATCCCATTGTGCTTCTAGGAAAATGTCGTGTGTTTCTGGTGCTGCAGTGACTGTGCAGTGCAAAAGGAGCTTCAGGCAGCTTCAATGGAATATTTTGCTAGGGAGACTTACCAGTAATTTGGTAGAGCCTGGGTCAACATCTGGGAAGTATATATCCACTTCCAGAATTAAAAGCAGCCGCAAGAAACCAAAGCCTGTTGTTTTTAACTGTCTTGTTCGACTCTCCACAGTTTTAATACAATCTGGATGTAACACCCAGTGCTGCACGTCAGGCGGTCGTGCTTCGTGCTTCCTTCTTAGAAGTTCTAAAAGGATGCTACAGCAGAGGGCAGTAGGAACCTACCTCTGCTTAAAGTTGTTTTGGATCACAAGCATGCAAGTATCTGTTTTCTCCCCACTTGTCTTCCCTTCTTTAATGACATTCAAGGACCAGATAAAGCTTAGAGATGGGACCTGCCACAACTGCTGTCACTGTATTTGTTATGGCGAATACAAGGTGTGTGTTTGTAGCTCCATATCTAGTCAGTGAACTGACTCTCAGGATTTGATGGATGCTGCAAAAAATCCAGGCCAAAGCTAATGGCAGCAATTGGGCAATTTTTATCTCAATTCAGAATCCTCTAGCAGTTGGTAGAGGGGAAATGATGTGACAAAGTATACAGCTTATCATCAAGTATGTCTTTCTGACAGTTGCTGAAATACCTCACTGTTCTGGAAGGCTGTTTCTTAATTTCCCAGTACAATATCTAGGATTTGAAAACCAGAGACTTTAAAAGTGCACGCATTTAGGGAGGGGGAAAACGCCAGTGCTGCAAAGTAGCCTTCAGCTTGGAACCTTTCAGACCCACACAGCATGATGATGTCAACAGTGCCAGGATTACCTTCCCTCTGCGCATCTCCTGGCTTTGGTCTTCACTCCCCCTCAGCATCCTCTGCCAGTGCTCAGAAGCCACTGTAGTTCATTTGGATTTGGTTGTCATTTTCTCCTGTTAATTCAAGTTAGTGTTCCAATATTGTAAGCCACCTGAGTAGGTTTGGGGTTTCCCTGCTATCCTGTTTTTATTTCCTGAAGGGGGACGTGCTCGTACACATTCTTCTCTAGCTCAGCAGACTTGTGTCTCGGCAGCAGGCGCAGATGTGTCTGAGCATAATGCCACTTCAGAGCAGAGATCAGCAGAGGCTTTGAACTTGCTCCCTCCTTTAATTGGAAGTAGCCCGGATCTGATGAGCTTCCAGACAACATTGCAAAGCTCAGCTTTCCCCCACCCCCGGCTTCTCCAGGCGTGTGAGAGTGTAGGTGTGTGGGAAGGAGGGAGTTGTCATTGTGAAGGATTGTTCAGGAGAGTGGGGAATTACTCATTTCCTAGTTTACTGGTGAGGATCTGCCTTATGTATTGCTACACCTAGGATGTATTTTTAACTTTCCTGTGGTAACTATAGCATACGTACAGATGGACTTACTGAAGGATAGATAAAACATACTACAAATTACACAGACTGTGCACAGGGATACTAGGAACGTGGCTGGCTGTAGAAGTACCTAGCTCTTGCAGTCAGTCATGTTTTTTAAATTGAGACAATACTAGATAGTCTGGTTTCTTTTTTGTCTTTTTTTTCTTCCTTTGTTTGCTTATACGCTTGTAAAGGATGGGTTGAAATCAGGACTCACGTAGCAGAGGTATGCACAAGGTGGGTTGCTTCTGAGGCCCGACCAGTCCCATCTGTACAGGACAAAGGCTGCTCACTGCATGGTTGTTCAGAGCTATTCAAGGATGGAAAACACAAGGAATCATAGAGGTGAGCTGCAACTTCTGAAGATCCCTTATATCCTGTTCTGGTGCTTTTCTTTCCCTATTAGTCAGATTAAGTCCACGCCTGGTCCCATTTTGGGCGGAGAACTGTCTTGTAGGATAAGCAGCAGGAGGGGGAGACAGGGTAATGAGTTAGTAAAGTATATTGCTTTGGCGATGTCTGCAGCTTGTCACATTAACTCTAACATTGCATTACTGCAGCTCCATGTTCAGAGGACTCCTCTGTGCCATGTGCTGCAGGGGGGTCATGGAATTCATGAATGTTTGCCTGCTTCTCTGAGAGTTGTGCCCAGGATGCCCTGATACAGGAAATATCCACTAGGTACTGAGATACTGAGCTATCTGTCTGGGCTATCTATTCTTTCAAAGCTAAATATTCCTGCAAATTCCTTTTAGAAACTGTTTTTACTATGCCTAGCTATGAAGACTGCTTTTTAAAATTGTATTAAAAGGCACTCAAAATTGACCACACAATGATTGAGATGATTGTAACATGGATACTTGGTTAATGATTGTTTCCCTAAAATATAATCAGGTGGACAGATAAACATGCATTGAAAACATATTTAAGTCCACATTTCAATATTTATACTGAAGTAACAGCAAAGGTTATAAAACAGATCTGTGCAGTTTTACTAATTCTTTTCTGCTTTGTCAATGTGAGTTTTAGTGGGAATACTCCCTGTAGTTCTGTTCGTGTCTTTTTAGGGGAGACCAGAATCGCTGAAACTTTGCAGGGAAAAGCTAAACCACATTATTCTTAATCTAGTTCACAGCCCTGCATATGTTGCGTGGTACCTCTGAGGTAACTCCTTTTCCATCAAGTCATGCTGCAGTGGTACCTTATTTATGTTTAATTATGTGCTGTTTATTAACAGAAAACAGTGAAAACAATTAGCTGTTCAGGGAACAGGAGCAAAATTAGTACAGCAAAACAGCCAAAAATTTTCAAGCAAATAGGTTTAGTGTTGGAACACATACACATTCCATTTAAAATTTCAAGGAAAGTTTTTGAACCTTTTTTAAATTCGACAAGCCAGAAGTATCTTGTTCCAATTATAATTTTAGATGTTGTATACAATCTAAGTTGGTACAAAGCACTTTGAAAAGCTATTTCAGTATTTTATTTTGCCATTTTTGTGTTTTTAATTATAAAGCAAACTTGAATGTTTGACATCTTCAAGAGAGGATGGAAAGTCTGTTTTGAAGTTTGTGTGGCCTGAGGTTGGTCATTATCTTATGCAGATGTGAGATCAGCACCCTACGAGGCTGGGTGGAGGAGTTAGATTGTAGGAGTTAAGACAAAATAGAGAAATAAATATTCACATTGAAGCTGCACAGCCTGTCTATTTTAGCTTTGGTTAGGCTTTAATGGGTGGCTGTTTGAGTGTGCCTACCTCTAGCTGCATCTGAACCAGAGGAGTGTTAGAAATGTTAAAATTTGTAGTGCAGGGTCTTACGACTTCATCATCATTGGACTTCCCCACATGGTGGAAGTTATGAGTTTTGATCAGCTGTTTCTGATACAGACATTTGAGGAAAGATTCAATGAGGTTTCAAGAAAGACAGGATTGATCCAAACACAGGGAAAAGCAGATTAGAGGACCCAGCTATTGAGGACCAAAATAATTGGCTTCATTCTATGTGCTTAGAATACAGTAGCCAAGAGGAAATAATCCTGTTGCTGTAAAAAGAGAGAAGTGCTACACTACCTGATAGGTCTGGTTTTCAGTGTCTGAGATCCATAGTCAGCCCTCTTCAAAGTGGTAAGCGATGAAAAAGGAAAAGCAGGAATGGTTACCTAGTTCCTTCTAGTGGACATGAACTGAGGCATTTGGGCACTGTCACTCTTTGGGGACTAAACTGCTAAGAAGTAAGCTGTGTGTCCTTCATTTTCTGGTCTGCTTCTGGCAGAATGCTGAAATGTTACTGGCTGCATTTGTGATGGCACAATTGTGGCAGTGCCCATAAGGAAAAGTATTGAGGCAGTAATTTGTCACACAGGTCACTTGAATATCCTTAATAAGAAGCTTCTAGCACATGATTAAGAGAGAAGGAAGTGGCAATAGAATTGCTTCTTTATATTCAACTGATGTTTCCCAAATTAAGTAGTAAATTCATAAGACCTACACCATGAGGTAATCTTCCCTGGAGTGGCACCCTCTGCTATCTCAGAGTAGCAGGATCAAGGTGTGCAGCACACACAGCAAGAGGGGCCACCTGATGGTCAGACAGTCAACCTGATACGGAGTGGCCGATTCCCCAGAGGATTGTGCAGCCCTTCAGAGGGACCTCGACAGGGTGGAGAGATGGACACAGAGGAACTGTCTGAGATTCAAAGGGAGGTGCAGGGTCCTTTACCTGTGGAAGAATAACCCCATGGACCACCACAGACTGAGGGCTGACCTGCTGGGAAGGAGCTCTGTGGAGAAGGACCAGGGGGTCCTGTTGACAACAAGCCATCCATGAGCCAGCAGTGTGCCCTGTGGCCAAGGAGGCCAGTNTAGGACAGGAGGCAACGGGAAGAAACTGGAACACAGTGTTTCACCTGAACATGAGGAAGAACTTCTTTACTGTGTAGGTGACTGAGCACAGGAACAGATTGCCCAGAGAGGTTTTGGAATCTCACTTGCTGGAGATATTCAAGAGTTCTTGCAATGTGCTTTGGGATGACTGCTTGAGCAGGCAGCTTGAACCACTGTGGTCCCTTCCAAGCTTACCCATTCTGTGATTTTGATTCTGTAGATGGGAAGAGAGCTGAAGGGAAGCATTGCAGTATGCTTGAGTCATGTATTATCTCACTGGCATTGGCTTAACAAGCCTTATTCTGAAATGCAGTTTTTGCTTTGCCCTGCTTTCAAATTCTTTAAAAAAAATCCCTTTAGAAAAAATTAGGCAGAGGTTAATAGTAGCTTTGCTTTGAAATCTGCTTATGCTTTACATAACATAAAAGCCTGCCTGTCTAGGTTGGATGTCTGCTTCGTTGTGTGCCACCTTGTATGAGCATAACAAGTAAGACTCAGTTTTAAACAACATAAGGTCAACTGAATTCTAGTTAATCCATTTATTTCAATTTGCAGAAAGCGGGGGAGAAAAAGAGGAATCAGTGCGGAATAAGATGATACTCAAACGGTAAACTTCTCATGTAAATTCAGAGTTCAAACAGAGGAAAATTTAGCCTGTTCATCCACAGTCTCTACTTTGGGATCACATACAGCCTTTTCCTATTCCAAAGCAGAGAGTTTGCTTCATTGGGAGCACCACTGTGGCCAGCAGACAGCATCTAGCAGATCTTGTAACAGCTACAAAGAATACTTCCTCTCGTCAAGCAGCTGGCCACGGTGGTCTGTACAGATGATTCCTGGGTGTTGGTGATTTTTTTTCCCCATAGCCTTTCTTTCCTTCATGGGAAAACTTTCCTGGATGGAGGACCTGCATTGTAGCTGAAAATTAGTCAGTCTAAAATTAGTTGGGTTTGACCCATACAAGTGTTGCTCTGATGCCACCTGCTACTGAGGTAAAACATTCTACTCCTCTGAGATCAAATGGGGCACCAAGCAAAGACAACCACAGAGGTTTTGGTTACACAACTCTCTTCTAGAACCAGCCTGAATCACTTGGCACAGCACCACATCATGTATATATGTTTGCAGCCCAAAATATATTAGCTTGCATAGCTGCCAAACTGCATGGCACAGTCATACCTAGCGAGCTCCCTGCTTTCACTTCTAGTTCATTTTCATTATTGTTGCTTTTCAGATTTGTCTCTGGGCTTGGAGAAATATCTATAGCTTTGTTTCCTACAGAGAAAATACTAATTTGAAGCTTCTCTCTCAAGAAAAATATAAAGCATCACTGAGTCAAGGGTTTTTCTACCGTTTCTATTCAGTAGACTTCAGGTGAGATCCTAAATCCACTTGTGTTCCACTTTCTTTCTACTTTAACCACTCTTATATTACTTCCTATGTAATATTTCTTGGCCCCTGGTAGCACTTGAGAAAAGTTCCCTTTAATATTGAACATGACTCTGTTCATTATTGTGCTGATGACTCTTCCATACCGAGGGAGGATGCTGAGAAAGATGCCTGGAGACATCCCCCTCTTTTCATATTTCAAATTCATATTTATTTGTACTCTTTTTACAGTGTTTGGGGATATCTTAGCTTGCATGACCTGGCTCATATCTGAGACAGTTTGAATCGATTTTGAAAGGAAGCTGTGTGTAAATTTTCTTCTATAACCTAACCCTACATGTGATGCTTCTTTTTTGGTTCCTGGTGGTATGTCTAAATGAAACAAACAACAGCAATATCAGCAACTGAAATTAACCAAAGATTTGTGCTTTAGAGACATAGGCAGAAGATTACTCTTACTTCTTTTATCCTCTGTATGCCTATAGATTTTTTTGCCTCTAAGAATTTGTTCCTTTTCATTTTATTGGCAATAGATGCTGTCATAACTGCCACAGAGCAGAGCTCAGCAATTTTTCAAGGATGCTTTGCTATACTGCATTCTCTGTCCCAAGATGGAAGTCAAATGCGTTGGCAGAAATTTAGCAGAACCCAAGAGACTCTTCCTCATGAAGGAATTAGATGCAGCCAGACAGTTTAGCAAAGGTGGTGGCATAGCTCTGTCTGAGCCTGGTGATCAGTGGGCACCAGGAGCCATCCCTTTCATTGAGGTTTCCATAGGTGCTGTAGTTCCCAGTTCCTTGCACATGATTTAGTATTTGCCCATGTGAGATGTTTGGTATCCAAGTGTGGTGGGATGGCCATGGCTGGCAGCCAAACTCCCACCAATTGCTCACTCACTCTCCTCCTTAACAGGAAGGGGAGAGAAAATAGGAAGATCAGGAATGGGAAAGCTTAAGTGTTGAAATGAGGACAGGGAGATCACTTTCAGTTACCATCATGGGCAAAACAGGCTAGACTTGAGAAAAATTGAATTACTATATTGCCAATTACTTATTTATGTCATTAATTATTTGGTTATTGGAAGGGAAAAAGACTAACACTAAAACACTCGGAGGAAGCATCTTTCCTTCCCTCTTTCCAAGGCTCATTTTTTCTCCTTCATCCTGTCTCCTCTCTTCCTCCTTGTTATCACCACAGGTTACAAGCAGTTGGTCCCTTGAGCAAGGCAGAGGGGACTGAGCTTATGTCAGTGTGGAGCAGTTCAGCCCTGCCGCTCCCTTCTTGTCATGCTCCTCCACTCTGCGGTGCGTCCTACCCAGCTCCAGGGAATATCGCTTTCCCAAATCATCAAGTGACACAGGATTCAGTATTCCAAACACCCAGGGCTGGCCACGGTGCCTGCTGTTGGGTCAGGTCTCCCAGGAGCGGTGGCACTGGGCGCTGTGCCGAGTGCCACGTGGAGCAGCAGCCTCAGGAGGAGACAGGAGGCTCAGTGCCTGGGGAGCCTGCACTGGCCCTTGTCTCAGTGTCCAGGGGTGAGTGTGAAGGTGCTCAGCACATTGCAGCATCAGGCTATCAATAATAAACCATTTTAAATATCTCAAAAGCAGTGCTGTGATGACAGCCCAAGTAATTAATTACATTACTTTTAATAGACCCTTTAAACAGTGCCAAGTCACTGACATCTGGTGCAGTGTGGAAGTACCTTCAGGGAAGAACATTTTTAATACAGTGATACCTCAAAAGGCTGGCCATAGATAGGCTGAAAAGGGCCATGCAGAGGATAAAATGTTTTAGCAGACTGTTAAGGTCTCCTGCTTATTGCTCAGCCAAAAAAATGACCGTTCATCCACTTACTGGTGGATGATTTAATTGCAACCGACTTCCAAAAGCACCTAACCTCTCTGCCTAAGGTGCATTCTGCACTTCTTGGAGAGGCCCATGTTCTCCTGCACCTTATTTCTGGTTTTTGTCATATTACTATTGCTTATTTTAGCATAGTTGTCTTTGACCCCCAGTCCAGGAGAGTCCTCACCCTCAGCTCATGCATAGTCTTGCTCCAGAGCAATTAAGAGGACTGATTACCAGCAGCAGAGTATGTGGAACTGGAGTTTTCATGGAAATATCAATTCACATTCTGCACTGGTTCTCTTGGGGAAACAATGCAAAAGATGTTATTAAAATAGGGTTTGTTTATTGACCTTCTCTAATTTCTGTGTTCATAAAATAATCTTGTTTATTAACAAGTAATCTTTAGCTGAGATGCACTGTGTTCCCTGAAACATTTTGTGCAGAATTCATGGATCGAAGCTGGAGAAACTGAATACCAGGGAATTCATTTCAGAGGATATGATCTCATAATCTCACTATTTATCTCTGGAGATAGAGAGATTTTGGCTGGCAGATGAAACCCTAGAGATAAGTGCATTTGAAGGAAATGGAACCTTTTAAAAAATATATTTGCTATATTACATTTTTATGCTTGTGTCAAGTCTCAGGGTTTGGATTAAAGGCCAAGTTTGTTATTGTTTTAGTGTTTGTACCACTCTTATTCAGTGGAGTTAATGTGGAAATAAACAGCAACCTAACTTTATGATCCTGCTCCAGTAAATCTCAGGAGGACTGGTAGAAATACAGCTTCCTTAGGGTCTCTTTCCAAGCCTTTGTGACTGTCTGCACCAAGAACTCAGTGCTGCAGTGGCAGTGCAGGGTTGGCTTCATTTCTCACAACAGAGGACTTGTACATCAGATTTTTTTTTTTTTCTAGAGCCAGTATGCAGCCCCTTCATTCTTTGTTAGCCATGGTGAATCACGGATCCTACTGTGCTTCAGAAATGGAGAGAGGAAGAGCAACAGTGTCCTATGCCAGGTGGAAGTTTTTATTGTTTAAAAACGTCACCGTGTAGAAAATAGTGGAGAAGTTGTGTAAGAGCAGCATGGAAGCAAGGGAGGACTGTTTGGTAGATCTTTTTTATCTCTGTGCCATGGAAATAGAGAGCTGGCAGCAGTGTTTCAGTGGCTGGAAATCTCCAAGGTAATTTCCAAGATTTGCTGATAGCTTACATGGAAATTGGACAAATAATTTTACAGAACAGTACTTCCCAGCTAATTCCTCTTCCCTGTATGCTGTTTCTTCAGTAAATGGCTGTTCTGTCACCAAGATTTACTTATTTGGCTGCATTTTTTGTACAGTCTTCCTTTACACATTATGTGCCTAAATTTCAGAGATTTCCAAAGGACTCATGATTTCCCCTGACATTAGCTAAACCAGCTGGAGTTCGGAATCTGAAAAAGGAGGCTTGCTAAGTTCCTTTAAAGCAGTAAGCAAAGACTTAGCCTCCAGCATTTAAATCCAGAGCCAAAGCTAGGTCACATCAGCTCTGGTGCAGTTAAGCACTTAGGTAGGCGAGTAGGCAATGTCACTACTCTGATTCCTGGGGGCTGCTCTCATGGTTAAAGTTAGACAGGTCTCTCTGTCCTGCTGAGCTGCAGCCAGTGTCCCAGAAGCTCGGGTGGAATGAGCACTTGGATGCCAATGGGCCAAGCCACCCCCTGTGGAGATCATCCTGTCATATGGTGAGCTGGACCCTCAGAGGAGCAGGAGTTCAACCTTAGTTCTGCTTTGTTCACCCCAGGTGAAGTGAGCAGACAAACTCATGAGAAGGGAAATAATCTGGCCAGGACATAGAGAACCTCTGCAGGAGTTAAGACTGAAGATCTGATAGTGAGGCCTTTAAGGAAGCGAGGCCCTTGTAAAAGGACCTGAAAGCCTCGGGCTGGGCTTGGAGGTACCAGTTTTGGGAAGAGACATTAGGGAGTAGTGTCAAAATGCGAGATGTGGAGCATGATGCTTTAGAACTGGCTCCTGGAGCCCACAATGGGTAGGAGTTATATAATGCTGCTGATGCTGCTTTTCTTGCCAGGAAGAAGGAAAAGTCTTCAACCTGGCTGAAGACTGATGGGTTTTTTTTTTTCTTTTTCTTGGACTTTGGTTCTGAAAGCTATAGAACATTAAGTCACCTCAGCTGGGTCATGACCCTGTGATGACAGAATCTGATATAAATGAGCCTATGACTAAGCTGAATAATCCCTTCCTTGAGGAAAACTTTTCTCTGTTCAGTGTAGTTTTAGTAGATTAAGTCATCTTGCTCTGCACTCACTGCTGTGTGAAGCAATCCCACCACCTAACACATCCAAAGTTACAGTAAGTGGGAACAAAAGTATTTGTATGATGTGATGAGGAAACAGTATTAACAAATGGAAGCCCCCTTGAAATGCTGGTCCTCTGCTGAGGTGTTCTGCACGTTGCAAACCACAATTAGTGTTTCAAAACTGGGAGAAGAACGAGCAGCACCAGAAGAACACTTGCAAGAAGGGCTGTGCCAGACACTGAATGTGTTCTCACTCATGGGCACACCATGAGTGAGAAGTGTTGCCCAAGATTACAGGGTGAGATTCAATAGGTGTTAATAAAGGAAAAAGAGATATTCAAGCCCCCTTTTTAATGAGCTTTTGCCTGCCACAAACTTCATCATGTGAGCCTAGTACTTCTCACCTGTTGTAGCTGAAGTGCTGCAATTGTCCTTAGCGCAGATTAATGTGTGAAGAACAAAGGTGAGCCACCTCATACCTCGGGGGAAGAGTGTTGGTGCATCTGTCAGAGGTTAGCAGACATTAAACACCGCAGAGAGAAGACTGGTAAGATGGCTGTCTTCTCCTTTGCCTTCTGATTGCCCACCAGGTTAACTGAAATGCTTGAAGGTTTTTGGTGATGTTCACTAATTTGTCAAACCCAAGAAGTCCTTTCCCATCCTAGTTGTAGAAGATTGGAGGATGCAGAGCTCTTATGTGTGTTGCAAGCATGATTTCAAATGAATGGTTCCTTTTATTTTCACTTTGGCAGCCGTGGGCCTATGGGTTGTTCTGTAACTTATGTAATGGACTCAAGTATTAAAAGCCTTTCTGAAAAAAAATCACCTAGAATGAAGTAGATTTTAGTAAAACTGCACAAGTTAGGTTTTGTAATGGCCTATTTCAGTGCCCATTGGAATCCATAGAAACGTATCAACTGATTTTGGTGACTACTGATGGGATGTAGGCAGCTTCATTGAAAACCTGGAGGAGAATGGTGATGATTCTATATTAAGACTGTGAACAAAAACCATTTACTCTTGCTAGCATCAGGAAATGGGGGAAGAGATTTTGGGGGTTGTTTTTTGCGTCTTTTTTACAGTGAATGAATATAAAGGTTAGGAAGAAAGAGGCCCTGGAGCAAAGAGAAATAAGAGAATGAGTCAGAGCTTTCAGCAGGACCTGACTCTGGCTGGGGTTTTCATCTTTGTGCTCAAAATGAATACAGAGTGCAGAACAACTAATGAAATCAAACATGCGAAGTAACTGAAGTGGGTGAATTTTATACATAGGATGTCTTAATTTTTTGATCTGCAGAATAAAATGTGACAAACTTTTAAAGAAACACATTCATCCTTGTTTCAGTACTAAGTGCTCTGCGGGAGGTGGAGCACAGATTAAATTGTAGTGTGTGGATGTCAAGGGTCCATTTTTGAGTGTGACAGAGGTGATAATGAGGTTAAACTCCACGTGGAAAACGGGTGATTCAAGGGAGCTGAAGTACAGTGCTGCTTTCTGCACCATGTTCTGTGCCCTGCTCAAAGGTCAGCTGGAACAGCAGACCTAGGAGAAAAGCAGCAAGTGAAAGCCCATTTGTCTTTGCCCTGATACAAAGAAAGGAAACTTTGCCCTCTTCGTCTGTTTTTCCACAGTGGCACTGCTTTGGCAAGGAAGAGACAGATACACAGAAATCTGGTGTTTTGGGGTTTTTTTTGTAACATGCAAAATTTTATTGATGGTGTTTGCTGATGTGGACTCCATGTGCAGTGAGCTCCACATCTTTGCTAAGCCACAGTGAAGTCAGGAAGCTCTATACTAATGTGGAGGTATCCTATGCAGAGATCTGTCACTATGGGGTTTTAAACACTGCATGACATAAAGATTATTTGCTGAACAACAAGCAGTTTTGTGTTTCAGCATATTTCAACGATATGGCCAAGACTTGAAAAAAATTTCTCTCGACTTTAATTGAGAGGTAAGAGGTAATTGCTAAGCAGAAAAAAAAATGGAATTACTGCTTTCCTTTTGTGTTACCTTCTTTATTGGCGCATCTCCAAAATCTGCTGATACAAAGATAAATCTGCATTTTTTGAGAAAGCCATAAGTAAATCCAAATCATCTACTTGGCCATGCATTCCCACTCCACTCAAATTCCTTTCTGAAGTGATGAATATACAAGGAACTTGAATAGAGTGCGGAGGAATAAATGCTGCAATAATTTAAAAGGGGGAGGAAAACCCACGAGGCATGCTGAGCTTCTATTTTCCAACTTATCCATTAGTTGGGGTTTTTTTGGGGTTTTTTTTTGAAGCTGTTGGATTGGTTTCCTCTGTCGTTCCTTTCTCTGCCTGCTGGAGGATGAAATGAGCCCTGGTTAAAAGAGAAGTCTATGGCTTTAAATGCTATTCTATGGGTTGAATCTTAGACTTTGTGCTAACCATCTCCCAAGACAATTTCATTCATTAAAAAAAATACAGCTTTATTTCTCTGTTTTATGCATATTGGGTAATGTTCAGTCCCAACTACTCTTTAGCTCAATGAAGAAAAGTTTTGTTCTTCATTAACGCCCACAACTTAATCAGTGTTTGTGGATATATCATCTTTTATTTCTTCTTTAGCTCTCTTTTAGCCCACCCATACTAGGTGAATGATTTTGCCATTTCCCTTCTTAAGTTCTTGTTTCTCCACCAGGCACTGTGGTGCATGCATGTGACAGAGCAGGATGGAGTTGTCAGGCACAATCTCATGGGAAAAAAATCCATTTCCTTGCCTTTTTGTTAACCAGTATGATGTTTTTCAGACATATCCCTAAGTATCTTTTCTAATTCCAATTAAATTTCTCCTTCAGTAACTTGTTCTTACCAGGATCCATTCTGACAGGGACAGAAAATTCCAGGTAGGCGTGGCCAATCTGCCATCAATCAAACAAGGCCACTCTGCTCAAAAGTACACAATCCCACACCAATTCTCATACACTGTTCCGCTTTCTTCCTAATTATCTAGTCCAGAAAATATTTCCCAACAGCTCAAGGAATGTCGTTTATAGCCAAGACCAAAACTGAGAGAAACCAATGGGTCTTTTGTGCAAGAAAGATGAAATGCTGTGTGGTTCCTTCCCTAACTAATTATCCCTGTGAGCCCAGTTGTGTGATCCCTTGTAAGTTATATATATGTATCTGTGTAGGGCTCTAACAGTGGTGCTGAGCTGATAATCACAGAAACCAAAGAACTCAGCTTATCCCAAAAACCTAGCACAGGGCAAACAGCAAAAGTGGATGCTTCCCCACCCTGGACCCCTCCTGGCAGGGGAGACCATAGCTGCCTCCCTGTTCCCAGTGGGCACTTTGCCTGCAGAGCTGCTAGTAATAGAGTATTGACTCACTGCCACTCAAAATACCTCCATGCTGATGTTGCCCAGAACCCAAAGTGTATTACCTCTGCATTAATTGAAATGTAGCTTTCAGCAGCCCTTATAAACATGCTCAGTTGCAGTGTGAAAGCATTTGTTTCCAGCAGAGATCCTGATAACTAGTGAGATTCAGGAGCGCTGACTGACCTTTGATCGTCGGCTTTCAGCTTGGCTTGCTGCCGTGCTGGGAGGAGGAAGGGAAAGTTCTTCCTTATAAAAGCCAACTTCATGGCAGTGTCTCCTGTTAACATTTAGTTTGTTTAGCTAAAAACACAAAACTTTGAAACTCCCTTTGTCCTGAATTGCCTGTCTCCTTTTCCTAGTGATACTCATAGCTCAGAAGTTATGTCTTCATTTTTAATCCATATGTGACTTAAATTTTGACAGATATTGCAGCTGCTGCATTTCCAAGTTTGCCTGTTTCCTGGCTTTTCCCTCATTTCACCTCAAAAACTGCCTTGATATTTTTCTCAAGGCTGCCAAAGTCAACTTTACCTCGTCCTTGGAACCTCCTTAGCCCCACTGTTTAGGGACAAAACCTCTTGTTGGATGCTGCAAAGGCAGGCATGGCTGTGCTCCCCCAAGGGCTGGTATGGTAAGAGCCAGCAACCCTGCAGTTCTTGGACATATGAGAGAACCAGGGCTCTCATGCCTGCAGCTCCTTCAGGATTCATTCCTGTTCATCCTCCCCTGGTGCTTTTTCTGATCGTTCTTCATGGCAGGCGGGTCAACTGACACCTGTTCAAATCTAGGTTTTAGATTGCTGTCTGCTATATGACCTGGTTCCTCCTCTGACTTTGGAGCAATTTGTGCAATCTGAGCTTGACTCCATGCATTTCTCTGAAATCACTCTGATTTATCCGGATTACACAAAACCCCTGTAGCCCACAGCACTGGTAATGTAGTTCAGCACTAGTGGAACAATAGCAGATAAGTATGTTTGGCTTCCACCACACCCCAAACCAATACAAAAATGAAAAATTATTAACACCCACTAAGGCAAACTTCAAAAATGAAGTGCAGAAAGGGGAGCAGAGAGGTCACAATATTTAAAATAAATGCAAATTGAATGCACAAAGTTAATGCAACCCATAATCTGCAATGGTAGCTGCTCACTTTGAACTTCCATGGTGCACTGCACTACTACACTGCAGGGAGATAACCACAGCCTCAGGTCAATGGCCCATTCAGGAGTATGCTAATTTTATACTAAGCCATTGTTAACAGGCACGATTTAATGGAAGTGACTTTTGTTGGTATCTAGCCTCCTGAATAAATCTTAAAGCATTTTGATTTGCCTTGTTAGAGGAGCAGTTCAGTGTTTCTGGCACTTTTCTTGTTGGAAAAATCTCATCTTTAAATACTAAGAGGGATGCTGGCTGTTGTTTCTGTTGTTGTTCTCCTCTGCTTTAGTTTCATGTTTTCAGGTATTTGACAAGGTCCATACCAGTAGATGTGCAGAAATGGGGGAAGGAGTGACTGAGTTAGCCCTGGGCTGAGTTTAGAAATGTAATCATTTTCCATTTTTGCAAATATTTTTGCTATCAACTTTAAGGGTATACATTGAATCTACTTTTTTGTAACACATCAAGAGACACTTTACATTCTTCCTGAGCCAGGGATTCTTTGGAAAACTGTGTCTTCAATTAAATAATTTTTATATACCACTGATATATCGTTTCCTAGAGAACACCACATTTTGATCTGGTGTGAACTGATACAATTCTATTTACTTTACCACTGCTGCTTAATTTTTATAGTAGCATACCTAAGGGATATTTTGCATTGTACTTACGAGAAGAGGCTTGCAAAGATCACCTGCCTGGGAATCTACTGCCTTTGTGGCCCTTCCCTTGGATTTTGCCACCTGCCTTGGGTTGTGTATCTGCTGAACGTGCATCAGGAAACATCAGGATAAGCACCTTGACCACATGCCTGTTATCTCTGAGGACTTATGTGCCACAGCATTAGCAACCAAATTGTGAAGCCAGGCAGCCTCACTCTCAAAAAAGGAAAATCCAAGGACATTCAAATTCTGGATTTAGAATCATGTAATAGGTCAGTGTCAGAATCTGACATATTGCATATTTGTGTGTTCTGGTGACTTCACATTTTAAGTGTGGGCTCACGCCAGCTTTGCTCAGTGCCCCACCAGGTTCCTTGGTTGGGCTGAAACCCAGCCATGTGCCATCCTTGCCTAAGTGGGGTTTCTGAGCAGAGGCTGGAGTCTGACCCAGATTTTAATGGCATAAGCTATGGTGAGGCTCTGGACTAAGAACCACTGCTCTTCCAGTTGGCAAGAACGTTTTGAAGGTCTGCAGCAAGAGAGCATTTAACAAGCCTCTTCTGAAATGAACACCAACAGATTGTGAATTGCGAAGTGCAGTGTAATTGAATCTGATCTCTGGCTTTTACAGACTGTAGTAATTGGAAATTGCCTTTCTTTTAAATATATGCATTCCAAGGATGGCTCCTTCTTGAAATTGTGATCTGATCATTTTTAAAAGCACAATGATGTGAAAGAAATAATACTATTGAGTTCCCTTGGTACTGGTGGAGAACGGTGAAGTAGGGACTTTGGGAGCTTCCTGCTGTGTCATTGGTATTAGAAACTAAGTCCTGCACTGTAATTAACAGCTTAGCAAATATGAACTCGGTCCTTGAATAGCCACGGCCTGCAGCCCAAATATCAGTGCCCTGTTTGGGTCCTCCAAGCAGGTGACCTACAGCAGGGCGGGGTGGAAGCAGTCCCAGCCACCCCTCCAGGCAGCTCCAGCTCTCCTGGGTGCACTCTGCACACCTCCTTAATCCCAGCCTCCTGTGGAACACTGCCCTGCATACTGCCTCTCTGTAATGCAGGAGGGGTCCAAAATTTGTCCTCAGACATGAAAATACAATGATTTCCCTACCCTTTTGTTCCTGTATGTCTAGGCAATTTAAAGGTAGGGTTGGAACTTAACGAAACAGAATAAAACAGATGAAGTCTAGATCTGAACATTGTATTTTGTAATGTTGTAGACTTGCTTTTTAAAGTGCACATTCCTTCTCCTTGTATGCCCCTTTTCTGTCTCAATAGCCTTTATTTTGTAACTGATATTTTAGTTGCCTAGGTATTGATTAAAGATGTCACAGAAAGCCACAAACAGATTTCAGGCCTGGAACCATTGAGAGCCTCAATGGAGAGCTGATTTAGCTTTATCAGGAAGAATATTAAAAGCTGACTTGCTCAGTATAAAGTACCCTCATGGTAAGATGAAAGTACCAAAAAATGATTGAATGGCTCAAGAGAATGTGTGGAGACTGGTGAAGTATGTCTTAGATATCTCGAACCTGAGGGTAAGTAAGCTCAAATTAGAAATTTGGCTTAATTTTGAAATTATTTTTATTACTAAAAAAAACCTCCTAAGGACTGATTGTTCACATACTCTTCTTAAGACAAGAATTAATACCTCTTCAGAAGACATGTTTTAGCCAGATATTCACTTAAATAGATGGTTATCTGATTCTTTATGGGGGTTACTGAATTGAAATTAAGTACACTGGAGATTAGAAAGGGTGATTGTAGTGGACCATTCTTGTGTTTAACTCTCTCACTTCATAACAGACCAACTTCTCTTGGCCATGTAAGTGAATACTCAAAAGTGGCTTTAAGTCTAAGCCAGTGGCCATGAATTCCTGAAAATTCAGGGTAGGATTGAGGGTAAGAACTTCTGTGAACCTTTTTCCACATCTACCTACTTTTTCCAAGGCGGGGAAGAAAGGCTCACAATGCTCTTACAGGGTGCTGCAGGCAGATGTTGGTTCTCACCTTCTCCTTGTCCTTAAAACAGTAACAACTTAAAAGTTGTTTTGTTGTCCTGGTTGTTGATGAGGCCATAGCACCACTTCTGTTGTTGTGCATCGTGAACAAGAGGAAATATCTGCATGATGAGGAGCTTTGGAGGGTTGCCATGGAAGAGGCTGACCAGCACCTACTTGTTCTAAAGGCTGAGTCTCTTTTGTAGCTTGCAAGTAGCTCAAAGCTGCCATCCACCTGCTCTGTCTGCCAGTCAGGATGATCATGTTCTCAACTTTCCATTTCATGGGCTGGGAAGTGCATGAGAATCTGGACTGTGAAGACAATTATTACCTGCAACTGCACACTGCCAAGGTACAGTTAACAAGCTGGGTTTCAGTTTCACATTTTGCTCCATGTTTTTCCTTCATGAAATCCATCTGCTGGTGTCTTCTTACTTAAAAAACATATTTTGCCTGCAAGTCCCCAAATAGCCAATGCTTCCCCAACTCCCACCCTTTTAAGGAAATATAGCTTGAGTAGCCATTTGTGCTGAGTGGTGATGTTTGAAAAAGTGGGAATGTGTTACTGCAGTCATAGGGAAGGGAGAGACCAGGTATTGCCCATTGCTTCCATTATCTCAGTTGGAGTGAGACGGAAGTGTGCAAGCAGTTGGGTGGTTTTAGTGAGGCACCTGAAATTAGAAACCACTTTTAATAAACACTGTATAAATAACATTAGCATGAAGGATTAAAGGAAGAGCACTGAAGGAATTTAAGGGCAAGGGGTTGATGGGTTGTCCTTACAACACTCGGTCAGGCCTGTGACCAAATCCCACCCTTCACCCTGCAGTAAAACCTACTCTGCTGTGCCAAGGCAGTTGTCTCTTTTGGAAGAGGTAACAGTTTCACATATGTACCATATTTTAAGAATGAGTGACTGGCTTCAAGGAATCAGAGTTTTAGTTACACCTAGGTAATTCTGCTAGCAAATAAATATAGTTAGCACTAACTTCTTTATGGATTTTCAGAAGTGTCTGCACACGCAGTCTGAAGGATTCTCCCTGCTTTTAACTAATTTTTTTTTTCCTGTGCTCATGTCAGTGCTGGGATTCTCTGTTCTCAGAAAGGTAGAAGTAGCATTTGTTCTTCTTTCTAGGACACAACATTCTGCCTGCGTATTTCTGCCTCTGAATTCCCAGCTAGGCTTCACCCAAAAGGTACCGACATAAATTATTTACTTTAATGTTTTGAAGGTTCCCTGTGATCGTATAAAACACATTCCATTTGAAAGTGTTTTTTGTAATCAAATTTGCTTTTAGCTTTTAAGGCATAAAGCTCTGTTGAATGCATTTCGATACAGCATACCTTTTCAAGTAACTTTTTTGTTAAGAACCTTAAAACCAGATCTGTTTAACAAATGTTCAATGAACATGGTCTCTGCTGCTTCTGTGGTAGTGCAGTGTTGTGATATTCTATGGAAAGACACACTGCAAGCAGTCCGGACCTGAGAATGGTTAGCAATCTGTGGAACACAAGTCAGGGGCTCTGCTGTGAATTCCTCTACAAAGCTGTTATGTGATCCTGAGGAAGTCGCATTGCCTGTTCATTCCTGCCTCTTCCCCATGTCTCATCTGCTGACAGTACTCTACTTAACATGCTTCCTTTGGGAGGTAGTAAATATAGCATTTTAGGGTCCAAAACTGTAAATTTTTGGACTCGTTTTACACTCATACCACACCAGTTGGATTAGACAAGACACATAAGGAAGAATTTGGTCTTCACCTGTTGATCATACATTCTGAACCAGGCTTACAAGGGAATTATCTCGTGCATAAACAAGCCATAGACAATATAACCTTGTGACCATGTTTGCTCAACTATGTGTTTTTGAAAATCCAGCTCATTGTCTGCAGGTGTTGTGTTAAATATGTCTTGCCCTAAATTATCAAGCACATTCAAGTGGACAACTACAAATTCCCATGAGAATGTAAAATGTTACATCTTAAAAAAATCCCTACCATAAAATTCCTACATTTGATACTGATACTACAGACTAAAGGACTTTTTAGTTGGCCACTGGCCAATTCTGCTCAGAAAATTATTTTTCAACTACTGCTTATTTATACCTCCTGTTTGTGTGCATGATAGAAGGCAATAGTTTCATTTTGACTGACCATACTTAACATCTTGTGCTGCAAAGCAGTAATTGTGTTGATAAAGTTCCTCAGAAAAAATTCCGCTATGTGCAACTTTAAAAATCACCTTGAATGATTTTAGAAACGCAGAAGTTTGCTTTTCTTCAAGTTTAATTACAGAAACCATCTAACTGCTTAGACCTCCCCCAAATCAATCTTTCCCTAGTAAGGTATAAAGATTCTGCTCAGTATCTATGTAATGTATATAGGTGTGTGAATATTTGCTTACTGAAATTGTTCATGGGAAGCCTTATCTTCCTTGTGTAATGTGACATGAAATATGGTCACCAACACGTGCCGGGAGGCTGTGCAGTGGGGGCAAGGCATTGATAGCTGCCCTAGCTTTCTCTGAAATGAGGTGGTATGCACTGTTTTAGTCTATATCTGCACAATCTGCCACAGAGGACACACAAAGAGCTTCACCTAAAAAATGTGTTTTACAGAGATTTCCATGGGGAAGGAAACGTCTAAATACCTTAGGAGCTCTGGAATCAAACATGAGGCAGTTCTGAGATTTTTCAAACAGTGCTGTATTTGCTTCCTTTAGAAAGTGTAGCTGGATGATGGCTGTGCCTGTCTTTGAGACAAGCAGCTATTCTGTCGAGCGCTGCTGATCATCCGGGTGTGATCCAACAGCAGCACTCCCACTTGGCTCTGCTGTGCCATGCTGCAGCCAGTGATGGACTCCTCTGGCTGTGATATCTTCCGTCTTCCGATCAATGCCGTGCCACTAAGCAAAGAGAAATACAATATTCATAGGAAGGAAGAGAGAATGCAAGGAGCTATGTCTCTCTCTCAATGATGCCAGCACGCAGTCAGGGATGCAGACACCAAGATTTTGATCCCCACTCTCTTTTTCTGTATGCTACACATGACCCAGCATCTAACAGAAAAAAGGAAATTGCTTTTCTGATATCAGATCCTATATTTAGAAATTAGCATCAAGTCCTGTTTCTGTGCCAGGCAGCTCCTGGCTAGCTGAAGAAGCTATCTTGCTACTCCCACCTGTGGATCTTCTGTTATGAAACTACGTACAGATTTCTTTAATGGTCTCTTTAAATGAAAAAAAACCAATCTTCTGGGTCTCCTAGAGAGACTTTGACAGCTCAAACGTCATTTTCCGTGAAGGATTTAGCAGAGTCATATAATTTACTGTCTGAAAAGTAGTGAAAGCCTTGGGGCCTTAAAATGACCATAAAGTAGTATCTACAAACCTCAATTTTTGTCTCAGATAAACATCTGTGGATGCTGCAGCTCCTATCATTTAGCAGCACGGCGAAGCAAAGCACTGTATCAGAAATTTTACTGTTGCATCACCTCAACTGAGCCGCAATTGCAGATTGAACAAGAAGGAAAGCAAAGCTTTCTCTACATGTTTTGCAGCTCATACACTACAAGCTTTGCAAGGATAAAATAAATGGGGGGGTGGCAGTGGGAAGGGGGTATGAGGGTGTCAGCAGTTAGCATAGCTGCAAGCTTGCTTTCCCTGTGCATTTTAACAGAGATCTCCTGCTAGCTGAAGCCTCTGTGTGGCTCGGTAATAGCCTCCCTTCTCTGTGCTGCTCTAGCCACAGCTCACCCTTTGCTGCACAAGTAGTACTGAAGGCTGGACCCTGCTTCCTTACACAGAGCCTTAACCTTGCCTTGCCCTTCCACACTACAACAGCTGCTTTGTTTCCTTTCACTAACAGTCAGACATCACAAATTCTTTCCCTCTAAAGCAATTAAAAGAGAACCGGCACCACCCCAAGTGGTTTCAGAACTAACTGATTTAGATGCTGGAGTCTGCTGCAAGGCCAAAAATAACTCCCCATTTCTTTCTCCTTCATTGGTGAAAGTAGGAGAGAAAGTGGCCAATGACAGAGACACAAATCCCCCGTAGGCATCGGAGACAAATCTATTTTGTGGCAGGAAAGAAAAAATAATGCTCCTGAAAAATGTTTCTTTGCTCAGGCCAGTAGATACAGACCTGCTGCATGCAATTTTGCTGAACCGATGGTATCACATGAATGGCTCACAGACTACATAAAATGCATTACATAATCATATTTTTAAACACTGTCCCCAGCTGTGCTGATGCACATAAAAGCTGTGTTTACAATGGACTCCGCACATGTAATTATTTTGTGGCACTAGCTCTGTGCATTTCCTTGATGGATGCTCCACGGTGCATAAAATTGTAGCTTTTATCATAGATTCTTGAATATATTCTTTGGCTGTTTCAGCTTTAAATACTCTGTTGTCCTCGCATGGGTGAACAGGACTGATGCCTGGAAGGGCTAAATTATAGCATCTGAGGGAACACCTTTAAGTCCTCTGGGAGCAGCAGAGAGGGAAACATGATGAGTGTTGGAGTTGAGGCACCTGGGTCACGGGAAGCACGGAGCAGCAGAGCAGGCTGCTCATCCATGAGAGGCTGCCTGTGCTGCTCCTGGGGACAGAGCAAGGGCCCTGCCCCTATTTGGCCTGCACAGATCCATCCCAGCCTGATTAATGGTGCACCAACCCAGCTGTTCTGCAGGCTGGGGAGGCTCAATAATGCCTCATGCTGCCGAATGCGGGAGCGAAGGGGCTGTTGGCTGTCGGCGCGGAGTCAAACAGAACACGGCCCAGACTGCTGGGATCAAAGAACAGCTTTGATTTATCTTCCATTCCGTTTGTTTACAGCCAGCCAGCTCCTGGCATTTCACTGTGAGCTCTGCCTTCTCTGTTCTCCATCCAGTTGTGGAATACCAAGCATTTCTTTATCCTAGTGTAGTAGTTGATGCATAGGAGCCAGTGAAGAGTACAGTGAGATATTTATTTTAGATCTGTTCCTGTGTTCTTGAGTATTAATAACGCTGTGAAAACCTAGATGCTGGAAGGATTGGTACATTACACAGTCCAAGAGTTTTGTCTGCCAAGCAATAGAACTTGGAAATAAATAGAGACAAAAAGTAATGCAATATCCTGAAGAACAGCATCAAAATGATGGAAGAGCAGCACCGCTGGTGCACCTTTCTTTTTTATTTTGCTATTGCTGCAAAGAACTAGTAGACTTTTATTGTCAATAAGCAAAATAGTTTGGCATCTTATCTCTAATCCCTGGCTAACCTTAGATATGAGACTCCACAAAGGAAATGACGAATTTGTGGGAAACCATTTTTTAATGGCAGGTGTTTGGTTGGAAATCAGGTTTGCTTTCTGGTAGTACATAACTTGAATTCCTTTGTTATCATTCCTTGCCCTTTTTAGTCCTGTATTTAGTCATGGAAGCTGGAAGCCTATGCTTCCCCAAGCACAGTTGCACAATGTAAACTATTAATTGGTCTAATGCCAACCGTGATCAAATTATTCCAAAGCAAATGGCCTGACTGTTGTAAACAAAGTTTTCCACCCTCACATGAATATGGGCTTCTCCTGTCATGGAAACTCTTCAGCTATGGATGTCCTTAGCATTCCCTATGTTTGGCATGTGAAGTTTACATACTAGCTTCTAGCCTGTTGATGCGTTTTGCACCAACGTGTCAGGTGGTGGAAGAACAATCTTTGGAGCGGAAAAAATGAGGAACTACATGAGTTTATTGTATGTTTGTTTGCACAGTCTGCCTTTTCAGATAAACCTTATCCCTGCAAGTGTACTGGTACTTGAAAAAGAGTCCTTGAATAACCTGCACAGAAGCTGAACCACCAGAGGTGCTACTTTGGAAAAGCAAGCAGAGGAAGGTACCAGCAGCAGTGCAGAGGAAACACTTCTGAAGTAAGTCCCTCCTTGTATTGTTCATATGTGTGTCTATCCTGTTTCTGCAGCACAAGGTGCTGTTATTTCATTCATATTAGAGATAACATGGCTTCTACATATGAAAAAAGGGTACATTTATCACTGGGTAGGACATACTTGTTTCTTGCCTCACCGAAGTATGTGATTATTATCTTTTAAAAGGGTTTATTTCCTTCTACTCCCTTACTCTAGTCTATCAGCCATCTAGGCCAAAAAGTGTTGTACAAATATGTGATCATCTTATATAAATCAACATAATTCCATGTGCTTTGATACAGAGCTATGACTTAAGCCAGTGGAGGATCTAAGTCCTCAGTATTTTATGTAACATAGATAAACCCCAAAATTTGTGATCAAAGAAGAAATATTTCTAGGTATAACGCGTTTGCATTGTTACTCTTCCACATGAGTTACAGTCCTTTGCTGCAGCCACTTGCAGTCACTTGTGCAAGACTTTGTGTTTATCTCTATGTACATGAAGATAAGAGTTGCTCATCTTTTGCAAGACATTAGGTGTTGCATATAAATGAGAGTAGGAACCCACACTAAAGTTAGTGCAAGATTTGCAGTTCAACAGGAAAACAAACAGTCCTCTTAAGACTACTCTTTGAACCCTGATCTTTGCCTTTTGTGTCTAAGTCACCAGAGGCTTCTGTTTCCAAAAGCAAAAGAATGCTTTCAGAAATCACAGTTCAGTGTAAATGATGTGTAAATGGCTGTAGGAGTTGAGGTATCATCTTTGTTGTATTAAGTCCCTCTTGGAAATGTCCAATAAAGCCAGAAGGAAAATGGGACTTATTTTACCAATTTTTTGAGCACTTTAATTCCATTCTTGTTATATTATCATCTGTGAGAAGCTTTTTCTTTTTTAATTCTATAAAGTTCTATCACTATATTATCTAAGCAGCTCAGTACTCACATTATGTAAGTTGTACATAATAGGATGTCTGTTAAACTTTGCTCCTTCCAGCTTTGGATATTTCTATATTGCTCTTCTCTGGTGACTCAGCTAAACATCTCCCATATGATCTAGGAGAATGTATGGTAGGATGGGATTTCCACCCTTTGAAGGAATATCTCCTAGTCATCACAGCTGCAGCCTTGCTCTCTTCCCACATCCCCTGGACTTTTCTGGGCAATCTTTAACCATTGTTCAGTGGATGCATGCTGTAGTCCCTGCCATGCATTTAAGATCTATCTTTCTAGGAATATTTACCTAATGTTTTCAAGGAAAAAAATCCACCTTTTGATTTGCACAGCAGGAGCATTTGCCTGTTGTACCAGATAGCAACCTCAATATGTACTTTCACGGTCTGTTTCTTCTAGAGGGTATTTTTGGCCCATAAGTGGTGTTTTAAGAATATTTCTACCAGTACTATTTTTATATGTCTCTCGTCATGGTGCATTGCTAACCATATGGCCAAGCACAGTATATGCAGCTACATGGCGAGGTTTACTGCCCAGCAGGCAAGAGAAGCATTTCTTTTGAATAGGTGTATTGAGGAAAAAAAATATTCAGCTCCAAGGGTACAGGCTTAGGACTTTTATTTCTTCTCTCGATTCTCACTTGGTTTCAAATGAGGTTCGGCATCTCTCCCTTGGAATCTCACTGCAATAATGTGGGCTCAGAGCAGCTGTTTTTACTTTGCCTTGCTGATGGCTGGCAGGAGATGAAATATGGAGGAGTAAATTCTGCCTGGCTGCTACAGGTTGCATCACAGAATCACTGACTGGTAGGTCTCTGAGAATTGTTACTGGTAGCTAGATTTTATCTTGGTAGGGGTAAGAGCTCATTAAACAGGATGACTCAAGGAATGACTAATGAAAGCTTTATGATGAAACTTCAGTCCTAAGGTGTATCAGCTGTGACCAAAAATTATAATTAGGGAGTTATTTGACAGTCTAGGGTGAGTGAGCAGATGCCCTGAGTCCAGCTTCTTGTAGAGATGTGTCTTCAGTGTAAAAACCACTAGCTCAGTTTGTATCAAAAAATGTCATTGCGGAAAGGCACAAATGGGGAACCATGCCATTACTCCTCAAGTGGCTTTGCCCCTTTAGAGCTGGGCCATGTAATGAGCAGATGATATTGTCTTTACTTTGTGTTTTTCCCTTTTGTAAATAAATCCCTCCAGTCAGATGTATACACAGAGCTTTGTGTGTTCACACAGAAACGCAGGCTCCAGCCCTCTCAGGAACAGTTCCAGCTACCCAACTGCCACTACATTATCAATACAGACATCATAATATTTAGGTGGGGCTCCTATGCAAATGTCCTGGGGAGTCCCCCTGCCTGACTAATTTATGCCTCTACCAAAATGTCTTTCTTCAGCTCCTTGATCCCAGGCCCTGGAATTTAGTGTTTTACAAGTATCTTTGCTTTTCTTGTGACACCAGTAGCTCCTCTACAATCCCAAATCATTAGTCACGCACCTAAGTCAATGTGGAGGTATCACCTAGTGTTTTGACTTAGCAGTGCTCAATAAAATTACCTCCTGCTTTCTTGTGCCAATGGTCACATTTTCTGTACAGCAGCATCCGATTTCCCCGTTTGTGCCATAACGCATTGTTTTCCCTGGAGAAGAACAAACTCCCCCTTTTGGGTGGGGTACAAATGAGGCAGGACTTGCCCAAGGTGCGAGGGCGTAGAAAGGGGACATTTGCAAGTTTTGCTCCAACAGTCAGGACATGAGATGGGGGTCAGGGAAGTCAGGGGTTTAGCCTTGGCTCTGATAATGATTTTCTGTGTGGCCTTTGTAAGCTCTTTCATGTTTCCACCTCATTTTTCCCAATCCTAAAATGGAGTTCAAAATCAGCACTTCTCTAACACCTCCCCCTCCACACACACACACACACACACACAGAGTTGTGAGGAGGTTTGTTTATCTCAGAGGCTTTGAACAGTGTCATACATCCAGGCAGTATATACAGGTATTTAGACCCCAGAATGAGCTTTAGAAAAACATCAGTAAAGAAAACCGCACTTACATTTTAATCATATTAATCATAATTTTGGGATTGGAACAGAATAAGTGATTAACAAACCTGCAAAACAAGCTTTTTATTTCGTTGGCTTGAGCTGCTTTCTAGTTCTGTTTGTGTACGTCAAAGTGCTGTTCAGTCTTTTTAAATGAGTCACAGGACTGGAAGAACAAAAATATTTGATGGTAACATATAGCAGCAAAACAATTACCCTTTTTTATTCTGACAAGCATCATAACCAGAATAGCAAGTTAGAGCTAGAGGTCTAGGCTGGTAGTTTCTTAGCACATATCAGGGATTTTAGATCTGCTTGCAAGACAGTGAAAAAGAACTGAAATGTCAGAAAAATTAAAAGATAAAACTAGATTAAACAATAAAAGCAAGCATGCCCGTTAGGATACAACTATTTGTATTTATAAAGGTGCTACTGATCAGTGAGTCCATGCAGTATTCTCACACAGCACAGCCTTGTCTAGCAGCTTTCTGTACCTTTATCCAGAGGAGACTCCTTTCCACCCTGCTTGCTGCATTGCACCACTGATTTAGTGAAGACATCATCCTCATAAGGATGCTCTTCTAACTCACCTCTGAAATCCGCTTGCTTTTCTCCTCTGACAATTAGGTTTAAATGTGCTGCAGTAAAGTACTCATCCTTAGCAGTCGTATGGCTTTTTAAGTGATAAACTGCATTAGCAAATTTCTTATTAGATAATCTATCAAATGAGGTCATACATAATTTTAGCAGTCTCATCTTGATTTATAGCATGATCGCAGCAAATTATGCATACACAAACCAGCATGCTGGCTGTCAAAGTCAGGTATTTTTACTCTGCTAAAGAAACTATTTCCAGACCAGCCCAGTGACCTACTGGTAGTGCTCTGCATCACCACCTTGCCCAGTTTGCAGGACAGCCCTCAAGCTCACCCCTCACCTCATATTAGGACTGACGAGAGTTGGAGGCAGTAGGTTAAATCCTCGCTTCGTACTTCACAACAATAATCCTTACTGGTGTTTATTCTGACAGGTTTTCCATACTCCCCTTAAGTAAGGACATAGGCTCGCTTGGAAGGGTAAGCTTATGCATGGGGAAACTGTGTCTGCGGGGTGCTGATGTGCTCCCTGGCTCCCTTCTGTGTTCCCAAGGGAATGAAAAGCGAGTTGGAGTGAATCATCAGGCAGCATTGCGCACGACTGTATGGGAGGCTGCTTCCCAGTGCGGGCTGCTCGGGCCGGCAGAGGCTTGGTCACCTGCACCCACCGGCCCTGGAGGAGGCAGCGCTCCATCTCCTGCCACCTGCACTGGGGAGCCGTGGCTCCTGCCTGGCTGCCAGCACACATGAGGAATAGAGGGAAAAAGGGAAAGAAGCTTCAGGAACAAACGCAGTTTCTGAATGGCCCTTTGCTAGTGCTGTTGCACTGTTGCTCACTGTACGCGGGGTCTAGTCCCCACACTGCAAGTGAGTTGCTCCTGGGATCCAGAAGGGACACAATTCCTGTCCCCTGGCTTCAAACTCCTGCAGATAACACTTCATCCATTGAGATCTAGCTGTACCTGCAATAGGGGGGAGCTGCAATAAACAATCTGATCTTGCCTTTCTCTTCACCTTCTCTCACCTCACGTTTCTAGGGTTTAAGCTGTGCGAAGTGGCGAGAGTACGTGTCATCTGCATGGCTCTGAATGAGTTATGTATTTCCCACTGGACTTGTGGCCAAAGCCTGCCCGTGAAGGACCAAGTGTGATGGAACAAGATGTGTTCCCCAGCATTCCAGGTATCTGCCCCTAAACTGTAAAAAAAAACCTAACCAAAAATCGAAATAAAAATATCCCCAGGGAAATGTAAGATCTTGGAGGCCTAACTATCACTACATGAAAACTTCTTGAAACCGTTAGTACATAGATCTCCATGTTGGCTCCACAATAATATTCCTGGAGTGAGAGACTGGAAGAAATCAAAATCATTTATCAAAATAAGCAAGCAAAGGGCGTGCTTTCAGCGGATGGCACTGCTGGTTTGCACATGCTCTGGTAATTTTGCCTAATCCTACTGAATGAGCTTTTCATGCATATATATGTGTGCGTATGCATATCTGTCATGAGTAAAATCTATTGTATCCTCAGTTGACAAGCTGTGTTTGGCAGATAGCAGCAGGGTTTGGGGAAAGAAATTCATGACCCAGGCTAAGAGTAGAGTATAGGACCTCCTTCTGGAGCTCATCATCCAGAACAGCAGCAGCACTGCCTCCCCATGCTGGTACCAACACCAGCCCGGGGTCCCTCTTCTCTCCCCTCCTTTTACCCCTGCCAGGGTGGCTGAAGATGCAGCAGAGAGGATGATGAGAAGGGCCTTGTTTCTTCGGGGCACAGTTTTGCAGTGAAAATTTGGCGAGTAATGGAGCTACCCAGGTTGTGCCAGCCCTGCAGCGAGGCTGTGCCACAGGATGGAGAGGGGTGAACGGGCAGGAGTAGAGAGCTGGCTGCAGAACGGGTGAATGGAACGCCCCAAGCACCCGAAGATTAGTGTTGAGGGAGGGCGAGGGGCTCTGCAGACACCCCCTCAGGCCCCACAGCACCACCTTGCAAACAGCAGCCTCTCCCCTGGGTCCCGCTGAGCAGCACGGACTGAAAGCAGAGCTGGAAGCAGGGCGGAAAGTCTCCTTTGGTGAGGCGGGCACTGGGCTCCCCGAGCGCCCTGCCCGGCCCCGGACAGGGACCCGCGGGCAGGCAGGGAAGGGGGCACAGCGCCATCTCCTCACGGAGCCTCTGTGGGGGTCCCCGGGGGAGCAGCTGTGGCACCCCCGGCTCCGTGGGGTGATGGGGCCCCCCCAGCAGCCCCGGGTTGGCCGCTCCTTCTGTAGACCTGCCTCTGCAGAGGTGTTCGCAGCCATTGGCACGGGCGCTGCAGCGCCGGTTGCCTGGCAGCAGGAACGCGTCCTCTTCCCCATGACAAACATCATCTCCATCGACCCAGAGCACCTCCCGCTTCAAATGTCTGCCCAAGCCGGAAAGCTCAGCAAGGGGAAATGTAGCTCGCCGAGCCGAGCTGAGGAAGCCCCGTTTCTTCACTGGGATAGTGCAGGGACCCTCGCATTCATCAGCTGCCCCACAGGTGAATTCATCCAGCATCACAAGCAAAATTCCGTGTGTTTGGCCATTCAGCCCGGATTAGCACTGAGACCAAGCTCCCTGAAAGAAACACGTGCTAATTAGATAAATATTTAGCTTTATACAAAACCGTCAGAGGAAGTGTGAAGCTACGCCCCAGGTCTGTCTTTTTGTGTCTGGGTTTTTGGGTCCTGCTGAAAACACACGAACGTGCCTGATGTGCTGAAAGCAGGCAAAGCATCGTGTCTGATCGGGAGCACAGCGCAGGGTCTCTGTGCCTCACAAAGCATGTGCACCGTGTTTATCTGCGTGCTGCTGCACCCGGCTGCTGTGCTGTAGGAACTCTGCTGCCGATACCGCAGCAATCACAGCATGATGAATTTAAGAGACACAGAAATCACCAACTTCAGAGATATCCATCTTCCTTAAAAGAAAGCAAGCCATTATGAGTCAGGCAGATTATCTGCCAGCAGCCCACTGAAGAGAGCTGTCTTCTGCAGAGGGGTGGAGGACGGGAGGATTCCTGATGAGTGCAGCAAGCGAGAGGGCACAGGGTGGCAATAGAAGGGGAGAACACAGCTCCTGCAGCTGCAGTCTCCATGCCAGGGTGCCAGTGCTGTGCTTGGAGCACACAGCAGAAAAAGTTAGTGGACTCTTTGCCCAGGAGACTGTGATGTACTGCAAGGATGTGAATTTGAGCTGCTCAGGCTCTGGGAGAAGCTGGGTTTGATGGAAGTGCAAAGATGCCCAGCAGTGCTGAACTCCATACCACCACAGCTGACCACTGCGTTGTGGGGTGGATTCCTCTATGCTAGGGTGCAGTTATTTGTAGAGACAGAGTACAATGAGACTCTCTCTTCCTGCCTGCAGGAAGGCTGAAATTGGTGTGGCCTCAGTTATTTTCTCAGTCTACTTTGAAACAGAAGATTTGTCTTGAGGAGGCTCAAGCTACATTAAAGCAATCACACCAGGTGCAGAGGCAGCTCCCTTCTGACTTGACATGATCTGAGAATAAGTATCGTGTCATCAAGGAGCTGCAGCTTAATCCTCAGCAAAATCAGCATCAGCCCACCCCACCCAGAGCTGTGGCTCAAGGGACGCAAAGCCAGGGCAAAATGAGAGGGGCAGAGACCAGTTGCAGGGAGGCACCTGGCACAGGAGCACAGCAGCTCAACCATTTTCAGGTAAAGAAGGAAATCCTTGGTGGGTGATGCACGGGAGGAGCTGTGGCACAGGGGTAGAGCTGTTGAGGCTGGAGGAGGGTAGGGAGGAAGGGCTGCTATTTAATTGCCAGCCCTGGTTCTATCTGCAAATAGGAGGCCGAGCTGTCACTGGTGTGCAAAGTAGCAGATGGCCTAATTGTGAGATTTCTCCCTTGCAAGAGCAAAATGCTATGCTGTTTTTAACATCTTTGCCTAGAGCTAGCTTCAGATACAACCAAGATATATTGTGCTACAAATTTGCTCTAGTGATAATCAGGAGAAAACTGTGCTTGAAGTGAGATTTAAAAAATAATTATTATGGCCTGTTGCTGTTAGTCACACATCCCCAAAGCTGATCTGGATAAAAGAGCTTTCCAAAGCATCTTCTGCTCAACAGATCATCTGGAAATTATTCCATCATTGTGTCACCATGTCTTGCCCTATAACCCCCAGGACACTGTCTATGTATGCACACCACTTCTTCCCTCTTCTTGGCGGAAAATAATTCTCTCCAGCTTCTGATTTTTCTCGTGCAGCTTCAGCAGGTTTTGTGCTGTTTCTTGTCTAGGCCATTTTGATGAAGCATGGCCACCCTTGGGCGCCTGTAAGAGCTCAGTGCTCTGCAGAGCTCCAGGCCTGCAGGCAGAGACAGCAGAGCTTGCCAGTGTCACACTAATATCAGGTGCTTGAAACTTTATATTGAAGGTGCAGGGTTGTTACTGGTGAGTCGTTATGGCAGGTGCATTTTGTCAGCTTCAGCTCTGATCTGAAATCAGGGGAGAGGGCAGCACTTCTCCCAGCTGCCTCAGGTTTGCAGAGAAAACTCTGGTAAGGGCTTGTGTGGAGAAAAAACTTCGACTAACCTATAAATCTGCTTAATGTCACTTTTCAGTGAGGGCAAAACCTAGGGCACGGATCAGCTTGGAATGGAATCAAGTGATTGCTCTGTTTGAAGACAGGAGCCCTTGTTGATTTTTTTGCAAGCCACTGACCATATTTTTAAGGACTTTTGCCTGCTGTGTAGGGCGTGTGCTGCCTCTTTCTGACAGGCCTTTAAACTTTCTGATGTTTGTTGGGGTTTTCTGCTAATAAAAGGGCTTTAATGGGTCATCTGTAAGCTTTGTCTCCTAAGTATGGGGATGTATTAAACCTTCTTTAAATCTACCTTTCCCTTACTGTCCATCTTCAAAAGACTCTAATCCATGCAGTAGATGCCTGTGCTGCAGCAGTCTGTCCTTCCCATCCTCTCCTCTGACTTTCTTCCCCTGTTTCCTCAGAAGTCTCCTGCTAAAAATCCCCCAGCTGTGACACACCAGCCCATCTCTCAGATCCCACTGATTACATGTCTCTCTCAGCCTCCATGTAAATCTCCCTATCTTTCCCTTCAAGGTCCTCTGTAAGTTACTTTGCCTTTAATCTCATTCCTCCCACTCCTCCTCCTATTCTCCCAGTCATCTCTCTTTCTGCTCATTTTAACTTGTTCTTGGATGGTTCAAGCTTGCTTTTTTTCTTCATAGTCCCCAGACACCTCAATCCATCTCCCATTTTCTGTTAGCCAAACACTTTTCTTCTAGGTCTGTCAACTCTACCTTAAATCCCTTTCTCTTCCTTGCTAGCACTAATACACCACATGGCCTCATGCAGAGCCACCTGAACTGCTGTCCCATGTGGTTTTCCTGGAGTGCATGTTCTTCACACCAGGAATTTGTGATTCTCCCACAGTGCACACCCCACAGATACAAACACACAAAGGTCTTTTGAAGAACAGCAACTGCTGGTAAGTAACCATGCATTATTAATCCCATTGCTTATATGACACACAGAAAACTTTCTCTAGCTGGCTAGTAAGAGGAATCTTTTCTGTTGATGTGAAGGCACACTTTGAATGCTCAGACTAGGCAAATGCATAAAAATGAGTGTTATTTAAACTAGAGTGACTGAAACTTCCTATGGGTGGCTAAGACATATGAGGGCATAAGGAGCAACCTATCAGAAGAGGTTTGGGGTCTCACTTCTACATTGTTTTGCACTAGCACATCATCAGTGATTGCATTCAAGTTGCCTTTAACATCTTTACATTCCTGCACATGACAAATAATAGGGACTAGCTCCCACAGAGCAGGGGAAATACAGCAGCAAGTGTCTCCCATCCATTTCTCAACTGTCATCAAATAGCTTTTATTCATGGCATAGCACAAGTGTCAGCCAACTGGCAAAGGCAGCCTATATTAAAAATGTTGGGGATTATTCATGTCAACAGACACAAGGGAGCTTTTTTCAGTCAGTGGATCTGCACTAGCAGTGGTATAAAAATGCAGCAGGTTCTCTACAGTAATCTCAAATCTGAATAACTTTAGAAGGAGGCCAGCAGCAGACTGCCATTTCCAAGTAAAATTAAAAAATTAATCTAGCACAGTTAGACGAGAGCTTGGATAGGTGAGAGGTTTAACTGTGTGGTTAGATAGAAAAGGCTATACCATAAGGATGTTATCGAGAGAGACTGAGGTGATACTTTTTAAAAAATGCTCAGATTGAAGATGGTCTGGAGGTTGTGAGCTGATGGTGGCTCTTCAGGTTTGCTTCTGATTACCCAATTAGCTGTTAGGTCCTTAGCCTGTTTGATTGCAGGCATTTCCTGCACTGCTTCAAGTATCATTTCTGTGGGTCATGTGATTTGTCTTTTATGGACAAGATGCAATTCGGAAATGCATTAATTCTTTCTCCTTTTAAAAGATTAAAAATTAACAGCCCTGTTTAACTGAAAATAATGTTTATTAAATGTTTGAGATTTTTAATAGGGAAAAAAATATGGACACAAGTAAAATTGCTTGTCTTTAAAAACATCATGTAAAGGTGGGAAAGGATGGAGGTTTCAGATGTCTCAGGTCAACTATTAAGGACAACTGCCTGACCGGTATTTTGAGTCCCACTGTATTTGCAGAAGACTACTGTATTCTGTCATCTTGCATTTTGAAATGGTTGCTTTTAAAACATATGGCCTGCTTCTTTTCCCCCTCGATTATTTTTGACTAGTTTAATTCTTTGAACTCCGTGATGTGGATATGAAAGGAGGAGCAATTTAAGTGGAAAATAAAAAATTAAGGCCTGTGCAAGTCATCATGAGTAAGGTGACCTGATCTGCTCTGACACAGATCTATGTTCCACTTATGCTTTGGAAAACTTTGGATACTGTATTTTTGTCAAAACCTAATTTCTGTACAAATGTGTGATGCAGAAGAAACCCAACCAGTAAAACCCTCAGATGAATCCCATGGCATCTCCATGACAACATATAGATGCATAGTCTACTATATACATCCTTCCTGGCAGACTGACTGCTCCCAGCTTTTCCCACGCCGAGCTGAACGGCAGACTGACCAACAGGCTGCAGAGGATGTTGCTGGGATTTAAATGTGGAAACTGAAGATCATGTTTCATTCAGGGTAAACCAGAGGCAAATGGAGCAGCCTTACAGAAGAGGTGAGCCTTGCACCACAGCTTCCCTTGCTGAGGCTGCTTGGTCAAGTAAAGGAATGGGCACTGGCAGGTCTCCACTGAGTCTGAAGATTCATGTGGAGGACCTTTGCAGGGCTCTGAAAGTCTTGCCAAAAGCTTGTCAGTGTGACTTACAAGCATAATGAGATAAGAATGGAAGGTAATTTGGGTTAATAAGTTATCCTGAGAGGGTGTTTTTTTTTCTGCACATGTAGAAGGAAATGGAGAGTGATCCACTCTTCTCTCCCTGGTGAAGAACGCTGAACTATGTGGCAAGAGGTTTTCTTTCCACTCCCTGGCAATGTGTAGGAAGCCGGGGGCCAGGCCGGTGGCACGTTTCGTGTCAAATCCAACAGCCGTGTCATTGACTCGCCTCCCAGCAGGCTCAGGAGCGTGACCGTGGGGTCAGGGGACTGTCCCTGGGGCCGCCCCGCAGGGCAGGGAGCGACCCCGTGCAGCTGCGAACGCTGTTCTGCACCTGCCCTGGGCGCTGCTCTGCACGGCCCCAGCTCCTGGTGCACCTGAGTTCCCGAAGCGCGGGGAGGATGCAGCGGCTGGGATAGCAGAGCAGCCATGGATTCTGTAAATCCCCCCTCCTGGCTTTCTTCCCAGCCCGTCCTTGCTGCTGCTCCGTCCTCTGTGCCGGAGCGGGTGACAGGACTCCGCTGAAGGGAGAGCGGCCTCGCCGTGCGGGTGGCGGCCGGGCGGGCGCACGACTGCTCCGGCAGAGCAGCTGAAGTGCTGTAATTTCATACTCCAGCTGACGGTGCAGCAACTCGTTTGTCTGCCTGTCCCCCGGCCTAGGGGTGGCCCTGGCTGCCACAGGCACCCCCGGCGCTGTCGGTGGAGCTGTAGCAGTGTTTGCAGGGTTTGGAAAACATTCCTACTGCAAACGGGTAGTGTGTATGTAACCGCCTAAGTAAAGCACATTTGGCCCTTTCATACTTCTGACTTTTGGATGGAGAAGACTTCGGGACTCCTACAGCCTTCTAATTAAGGCTTCTTAGGCACCTTTACCTCCACTCTGCTGCTCTGCTTTCCAGAGGAAAGGAGGAACAGAGATAACAATATTGACCTTCTTAGCAGAGCACTTTCCCATTTTTTTTATGAGATATGCTACATAAAAACTGATTGTCAGGTTTTGTTCAGCTATAAAAAGCCTTTAACGGTGGAGCATGGTATGTTATCAGCCATAAAAAAGCTCTTATGTTGATCTTTAGCATTTAGGGATAGAGCTTTGTTCTGCTTAGTTACTTATAAGCTTCGGAGTAGTTTGGCCTGGGTTTGGATGTGGGTTGTTTTTTTTTTTTGCTGCTTTCTGTGTGCATATATATTGTGTACATATGGTTGACTTTTGCTTCTGCTAAGGCCACAGATCGCTTGGTTTGGTTTAATGTACAGATCACAGCTGGCATCAGTCGAGTGACTGGCCTGTGATCCGCCGTTCACCACATTTCCTCTGAAATACAAGGGAAGTTAGTTTGCTGACAAACAAGGAGCTGGGTAAAAACTCTACTGAATAAAGGACTATGATCCCCTAGAAAAAATCTGCCTTGGCTTTAGCATCCACTCTATGAACGTTTTATGCTGACAGACAGAGCCTGTCCATTCACTGCAAATAGCCTTTTCCTTTACCATAATAACACATTTCCCTCTATGTAGCCTCTGAAGAAGAAAAGGAATTCTGTTTTTTGTCCATAGGGCAGTTGAAAGCTTTGTCCCCAGCCTGGACAGCATGGTGCAAGGGTGGCAGTGTGGAGGAGTGCTGGAGTTCACGGAGGATGGCATCTGGGCAAAATGGCACCCAGGAGCCTTAGGTAGGTTCCTATTAAACAGCATTTCCAGTACTGAGAATACAAAGAAGATGCAGATAGACAAAAAGCCATCACAAATAACATTAGTTCAAAGCCATAATCATAGAGGGAGCAGCAAAGCCAAGCCTTAAATAGTTCCCACGGCCTAACACTTCTTGTTTGGAGAGATTGTGTCTGGAAATGCCAAAGGGGTGTATAAAATGTGGAGGAGCCCTGATGCTGGGCTGGGTGATACTGGAGCTCTCTGGCTGCAGTCCTGGGAAGTGGCAGCAGGGGTGGGACAGTGCTGACAACACCGATGATTGAGTTTAGGGTGTTAACCATTCTTTGTCTTAAGAGATCACTGAAACAATTGGAGCTGGGCAGGCCCCCTATCAGGGTCTTCAGGAATGTGAACCTACTCAGGGTGGGTTTGCTAGGGACTAATCTACCCATTCAGGCAGAGATCAGCTTGAAGGCAGCAATCTCCTTGGAGGGTAGAAGAGAGGCAGAAACAGAAGAGAACCAAGCAGGCTCAGATGTACCTGGAAGAGGCCTCAGCAGTGTGACCCCAAACAAAATCTGAGGGAGGGATTTTGGGCACAGCGCATTCAAGAAAGACACATAGAATTGCAAACTAAACCCCTTCTTTCTGATTTGGGCTTGGTTTTAACAGTTCAAGGACAAAGAGCTTTGTGCATTCGTTGTTAATCAAGAGCGCTGATATAAGGAATTACCAACTCCATCAGCATTCTCATCCCAATGGAACCAACCCAAAATAACACTCACCCCAAAATGATCGGGGCTGCATAACTGATATGGGCTGAAAATAATAATGGTTTATATGTTTCTTAAGAAAAGGTCTTATTTTAAAGAGAGTTGAAGGCAGCAAAGAGTTGGATAGGCTATTATTCTCCAATCAATTCAATTTTTAAGTCTTACTTAAAGAATGCTAATTTTAAATGAGATATTCTTCTGATCATTTCTACAATTGAAGGGATGTAAATTCACATTCATAATGAATGCCTTTTTTAAAATATTTGATTGCAGTAATCCAAATGATCCTATTTAATATCAAGGACAGAGCTGGTATCTATTTTTTGATAACTGCTTTGCATAGCATACTCCATACAGTTAAAATTTTTTTGAGAACAGTTTTAGAAGACACAGTTCTTTGGTAGGACAGTCCTGGTTGGTGGCATGAACAGGCTCCTCCTGCAGAGCACCAGCTGTGGTGCTAAAAGTCACAAATTCCACGTTCTTTGTCCTAATAATCTTTTACTGCCTTGTTCTAATCTCCAGCATCACCTCCTTGGACTTCTAAGAAAAAGCTGTGATCATTAACAACTGTCTTCTCTTTTTAGCATTCATTTTACCCTGTTGTCAGGTCTCAGTTTGGTTGCCAAACTTCCTACCCAGTTGTATCCTCTCAAGTCTGAAAACAACTTCCTTCAGCCTTGCAAGGTTCATTTGATTGGCTTCCCATCCTCAAGGTGAAGAATTTAAAACACCACAATCTTTGGAAATGAGATTAAATCTTCAGCTCTCAGGACTGTATGTAGAACATCCTGGGAAAACAGTTTTGGAGGGATTTTGACCAATGCAAGTCAGTCTGATAAAATTCCTTAGAACACTGTAGGTTTTGTATGGTAATTACATGCACTTAGAGTCAATGAGAAAGCGTAAGAAATGCTATTTGTTTCTGTGTCTAATATAAATAATCGTCACTATTAACAGAACTGGGGAAAAAGACAAAAAGCAGATGTCATAGATATGTTGTTGATAATGGGCTGTTCATAAGAGGAATAGTTTTGTGTGTTCTGTGGGGTAATACATAAATATTGTAGGTGAGCAGAGTTTTAGGTCATATGTGGCTTTCTTAGGCTTTATAAAAGATCAAGAATCAGATTTTCAGAAGAGCAGCAGTTGAATGTAGTGCAGATGAGAAGCAACACCGTCCCCATGACACCTTCAGGTATCCTGAGCTGAAAGTTACAGCTAGCCAAGGCCACATGGAGCTACAGGGCAGTGGTGTACCTGCTAGCCACTACAGCACTTTATCATGAATTATTACTGTTCAGATACTATGTTGCCTGCAGTTTGTAGATACTGAAAGAATTTTAAGAGGGACATAGTCAGAATTTCTCAGTATAGCACCAGAAGCCAAGCATTTCACTTCTAACAGAGATTCATGGCTTCCGACAAAATACCCACTTCATTCCCTTTTTAAATTAGGGCTAAGATTTGTGTCTCATGGGATGTTGTGAGATTTTTTCTTGTATGCATAAGCTGTTTCAAAGGTGGAAAGGTTCAAGTCTCACTTCACAACAGCCTTGCGTTCACAGTACAAATGGAGCAGACCCTGTCTCTCCTCAGAAAGGGTCAAATAGTGTGGAACTCAGCAAGTACTCTATCCAGCTAGAACAAATACAATTTTGCAGTCCATTGATTTCCATTTACAATGCCAAGTTTTATTTGATTTATTTTTTTTAATCTCTATATGCCACAACACCAACTTGCTTTCCCCCCCCACACCCTTTTTAAATGAAGTGTGACTGGCACGTGGTTCTCATTAGCTGAGACAGATTTGGGATAAGTTAAGGATCAGCAGACAAAACAGGGCCATTTTGGGAAAGCCTTGATGACGCAGCCCAAAATTGTCTTCTCCTTATGTGAGAGAGTTTAGGATTTCTGAGCATATTGGACTACTATGCAGCTGCATGGACTATGTAGGGGAGCCTCACACATACATAGGTAGGGCCAGAGTTACACACCTGCGTCCTAGGTGCTGTTTTTATGACTCTTAACAAATAATGGTAGCAACTGCATGACTGTTACTTGCAGAAAATTCTGTCCTCCTGCGTGACCCTCGTGCACTCCACTATGTGCTGCCACCCAGCACAGTGCTGCAAGGCATCAAGCCAGAATCCTCCTGGTGTTGAAAGGCAGGTGCTGAGGCTGGCTTGGGATCCTCTCCACAGAGCCTGCTTTGGGGCCCTTACACCAACTGGGCATGCACCCTTCCAGCTTGCCTTCAGCTGCTGGACGGCTTGCTGCCCCTGTGACCGTGACTAAACAGGGCCTGCCACTACTGAATGAGCAGAGCAGCACAAGGCAGGAGGGTACGGGTGGTGGCGTCTTGCCCAGAGAAAGCAGGCTACTGCTGCTGCCACAGGCACTGGGAAAGGTGGGGACGGCTGGGAGGGAGGAGGGAGAAGGGAGAGAGAGGGAGAAGCTGTTGTCAAGGGGAACCATGCACTGATACCCTTTGAACAGTTGGAAGAAGGACAGTTCTGGCTGATAATAGAAAGTATGCACAATACTTAGGGGTTACAAAGAGAATTTGACCTATCAGTGAATTAAATAGGGGGAAACTTGCATTGTCACTGCTCACTCTGACTGGTGCTTATGGGTGAATGGAAGATCAGACTGTCAGGCTGTCAGCTCCTATGAGTCCTAACTTTCCCCTGAAAGGGAGATGGCCATTTTCCCAACAATGGCCCCAGCTCTTTCAGTTACAGCCAGTCAAGTCCCATGACATCAAATATTAATCTGGCACGGAACTTGGGCTGTCCGAGTACATTTTATAACCAACAGCATATCAAATCCTTTGGACCTGATGACATTCGCTCCTTTGTTGTCACATCAGTCAGTCACTTCAACCCAGATTCTCAGTCAATTCAAAGGAAAGAGAATGGCACTTCAGAGAACTGACTACTGCAAAAGCACTTTAAAAAAATGAACAGAAGGAAGGCAGGGCTGAACCTTGCCACAAAAGATCCCACCATAAAATCGGGAGAGGGCACAAGAAGCCTTAGATGACCTCTCAGCAAGAGGCTCTGTGCTGTTTTGCATACAGTTTCTCTGCAGGGGCAGGCCTTGGATCATCCCAAACCTAGTCTCTGGGTTCCCAGTTACTTAAGAGCCTTGGACCTGATCTTTTTGCATAACAGCATTTATATTCATTTTTACAACAGAATTTCTGTCTGTATAAGAGATATTTCTAATACTGTGAAAGCAAACAAAGCTCGGAAATCAGATTTCCCAGATGGAGCATGGGAAGACAGGGCCAAGGCACTGGTCTCTTCCCATTTTCCTTGCCTGATCACGACATCCCTGATGTGGCAGAGAGATGCTACCTCCAGAGGAACTCTGTATCAGGCAGCTTCTGCTTATGCTTTCTCCAGCATCCAGAATTGGCATGGTGCTTTGATCCACTTTTAGTTTTGCAAGGAAAAAGCAACTCTTAAGACAGTTAGCAGAGGGCTGAGCATACAAGCATAGCACATTAACAAAACCATTCCAGTGAGCTGGGGGAGGGGGCAGGAAATTACAAAAATGAAAAGAATTTTGCTCTTCTCTACAAAAGCCTAGAGACAGCAAGAGAAAATTATAACTCGACCCTAAATTATTCAAAGGAAGCAAAGAAATAAAATTTAGGCTCAAGGAGATTCCTTCCTAATAACTTGAACCAAAAGCCAAAGCACATTAACATATGAGTACTGGAGGGTTCAGAGAAACAGCTGGAAATTGCATGCCTATAGTCTTGGCGGAAAATATAGGAACTCCCTTCATTCAGTAATATACCTGGCACATGCCTCAAGAAAGGGAAGGTATTGGTATTGGCTCTACTCCTGACCTTGTCATGTGCACAATAGATGGCTCAGGGGACACGTAAGGAATACAAGGCAGCTTTTTAAATGGTCAGAGGGATTCTGCCATGGAGTTTTCTTTCAGAAGGTGTTTCTGAGTGAACTGGAGTTGGAGAAAGGATCAGAAGCCCAACATGATTGTTCTCAATTGCAGAATCACCTGTTAAATGATGGTCAGAGGCATAAGCTACCTCAGCAATGCACAACAATGTACTTCAGGGTGTTCTCTGACAATGGTAAGAACCTTTGGGGTTTCCAAAGTGGGGTACAAGTACTTGCGCCTGAGCTGTTTATATTTAAGAACAAAAAGTTAGCAAATAAAGAAGAAAGAGACTTAAACATGTTGCTTAAGAATGTCTCAGAGAATCAAAGCATCATGTGAAAAGCTACTTCTATGGCAATGGAGTACAAAATCCAAATGAATTGCTAAGGCATAGAAGTAATTACTGTCTGGAAGGATTGACAATCTTGTGTCTGCTCTAGCAAGTGTTTGACCATGCATGAGGACACACAGACATCCACAACCCATCTTAGTTGCTGGTGCCCTTTGGGGCAGCTTCAGCTGCAAGGACAAAGGCAAAATAAGCCCAGGGATGGGAAGACCCTCTCAGTCCTTGGTCTTTCCATTACAGGAGTTTGCAGCATAGTAGTCAATGCAGCAGTTATTCTGCAAAAGGAGAGCTCTGGTCTAGTGCTGTCAGTCTCACGCCCGCTGTTCGTGAACACCCACATTCCGTTTAGAAATAGAATCGTAAGACCTGTGAATACAAATGGGCAGAAATTTTACTATTTAAAGGGAACTTCTGGAGAAACTGTGTCATATATATGTAGCTCTTTCTAAAATGCCAACAGCACCCAGTATTACTTGTTCTGTAACCTCTGCTTTCTGTGTCCAGCCAGTAGACGGATGAAACCCACATCCTGCGTGGGACTACCCCTTCCCCCTACTGCCGGCCTCCTGCCATGCTCCATTTCTCTACTGCTTAGGCAAAAGCATTTGCCAAAGTTGGGAAAGGACTGGAAATCACATGGATTTGCAGCTGGCGGCCGTATTGGTTGCCTGAGTGATCAAAGCCGGTGGCTTGGGGATGAGCAGCAGGAAGTGCAGGAGGTGTGCTCGCTGCCTCCAAGGGATGCTCCAGCAGGGGACAAGCAGCTGGAGGGAGAACACTGAGGGCCAATGCCACCCAGCCCAGCAGCACATTTTTCTCAAGCTCTGGTAGCTTCAGGCAAGTGAGATGTAGAATGTCACATGTTATGAGGAGTCGTGGAGGTGCAAGGGGAGCAGAGGGAGGGCAGGATGATGGAGGATGACAGTGGAGGCACTAGGCCGGGTCTGTGGTGTCCCATTCAGAGGTTCAGGCTCTCCCTTGACCAACTCTTTGCTCACTGTATGTTGGCCAGTTTTAGGGGGTGTTTGCACTTAAGGGGGTTCTCAGCTTCCTGAAGGAATGAGATGACTTCCACTTATGCATTCCTGTTATTTAAGGGGGAAAGCAGGGTGTTTGAACAGGAATGAAGGCATCAGTACCTGATATCCTGTTTGCCAGGTAAGCCAAGAGCATGAATGGGATGTTCTGCCAGTCTCAAGACATTAAATACTTCTGTTTTAACTTACACCAGCTCCGGGCTGTTGTCGGAAAAAACATTAGCTGCTTACATCCAGACACTAAGCCAAATCCTGGCTCCAGCGGGGCCAGTCATAAAACTCAAATTGATTTCAGCAGCAACAGAAATTAGTCTTCTAGGTAGTGGTCAAGAGGGAGGAGTTGGATGGCAGTTTGCTATCACCTAACAATGCAAGTTCATGTTAAATTCACCCAGGGTTGTGACATTGAAAATTGTGAGTGTGCATAGAGCACCAGGGCACGGCAGTACAGCACTAGGAGACCTAGTGCTGCTAGCTACTGAAAGTGATGTCCAAATTTTCTTGCAAGTATGGATGACTATTTTAGGAATTGAGAAACATGGACATCCTGGCTCCCAGGTGTGCATGACTGACAGCGTCTTGTCTATTTCATATCACTTAGTGCTGAAAATTTGTTCATTTAATTACTTAGCCAGACAGATATATTAAATAGTTTTTCAGAATTCTTTATTATGGTATATGCTTTCCAGTAACTGCCTCACTTGTTCTCTGATAGCAGTGGGGAACAAACCCTCCCCCTGGGTTTTTACTGCCTGTAAGAGTAAACACCTCTTAGAAAGTGTTTTGTTGTTTTTTTTTTCTTTAGCCATTTTCTGCTTCCGGCTGCATTTACATTGATCCCGAGAAAATGTGCAAATCACTGTGGATGCTCTTCAATGTCCATTTAGATTTTTCCCTTACTTTTAAGAAAATGCTCATGGACCATATTTTTTTATTTCCTCTTTGTTTTTCATTTCTACATAATTTCCCATTGTGACTTTTTAAATGCACTGTGTTCAGATTCCATTCTGCACACATATGAAATAAGTTACATTTTGTTCTATTCTAGACCTAAATTTTATATTCACCATTAATCTTAACTGTTTCCTATTAGACTGCATAAAAAAATCTGCAATTCAGAGTCCTGTCTGCTGTCCTGGGTAATTCAAGGCTTAGATTTATTATATTTGCCAAGAGTAAATACTATATCCATTTTTAGGGAATGTTCCAATCTGCTTGTATTTCCTGATCTTTCTTCCCATTCCTTTGTTATGATATGCCTTCTGCCTCTTAATTGTTTCCATATGAAATGGCCTCAGTCAGAGTGTCTGCGATGAATAATGTCCATTTCAAACTCTCAGGGTCTTGATCACTGCAGACAACCATGAGCTGGTTACTCCTTGCCCTCAGTAGCACTCCTTAAGAACAAGTAATAAGTTCTGCAGCACTGGTAAGCAAAAAACACCAAAGACCAAACATTGGAGGCAAAAGGCAGCTCAGTTAATGTGATTTCTGTCCTTTTAGCCAATAGCCTTGATCCCATTTTTAACTTCTGAATAGACGTGAAATTTTATTTTCAGAATGGCTGAATAGCATTAGGAATTAGCTTAGGTTCTCTCCCAGGAACTGCATTTAAAGTGTCTTTTTTCTAATAACTTGGGGGGTCCCTTTTATGTTTTATATACTAAGGCTGCTTTATTGAAGTATAAATCTGAGCCCCTTCAATGAGGCAGAAAGCTCTGCTGGTTCTTCTGCATTTCATGGCTCAGTACAGGGCTGGATGCACTTAACTGGGAGGTGTGAAGGAGCATCCTGGAAGAGATGGAAGCTAAATATATTCTGCTACAAGATTTCTTCCATTCCACTCTCCACCCCCAGATCCCAGAGACTACAATGGCTTATGCAGGGTTTTACATATGCAGCTAATGGTGGAGGGAGGAGAATTCCCACGGATAAAGAGCTTTAGCCCAGTACCAGCACAGCACAGAGCCTGAAGTGGTGCTGGGGTGGATTCTGAGGAAAAGCCTCCCATCGTTCATTCCAAAGAGAGGTCCTACACAATTATTTTTAGGAAAGAATTCTTGGCTGGAAGAACATCCTTTCCTACAGCTTTGATATAGGCCCCTGGACAAGGTGGAGAGGGGATGGGACTTCATCTAGACCCCCTACACTTAGTGTTTCCTTTTACTTAGCTCCAAGGGGCTTCCTGGTCTGGGGAATTTATTTTGTTTCAAGCCACCCTCTGACAGCTGGCGGTATGTGTGCCTCACACAGCTTGCAAGGCTGAAGTGCTGTGGTCGTCCCAAGGCCAGGTGCCTGTCGACACACTTTCCATCTCTTCCAAGAGCATTGCCTTGTGTGTAAGGAGCCCAACTCCATAAAAATACAAAAGAGCAAATAAGAGTTTCCTCTCATTTGTTCCTGATTTTATGCTTATATAATTCCACTAATTTCATTTGCATGAGAACAAAACCAGACCTCTCGTCTCTTGGTAGAAATTATTTTACAGGGCTGTTATCCAAACCAGAAGGCCGAGCTGGAGTCTACTTCTCATGCACAACTCACGACAGCAGAAGTGACATGCAAAGTGGTTATTTTATCCTCACTCTATGTTTTTATGAACGTTTATGTATGTTGAGTGTAGTGGGATGGGGGCAGAGAACAACAGCCAAGCAGCCTTCCCTTGTCTGCACAATTGTCTATCTCACTGGTTTTAACTCCAGGTACACAAAAGGAAATGAAACCATTAAAAAAGATACCTGCGAGCTGTAAACTCTGAGGGGAAGAAATTACTGTCAGTTTGTCAGGTTTGTAGGTGAATCACTTATCTATGTAGTTCAATAGATTTAATATTAATCACAGAAAAAATACAGAAGTTAAACAAGCTTTGCAAACATACACAGTGCCCTCTCATTTACTTCAGAAAGGGTCAACTTAGAATTGCTCCTGGACAGGCACAGATAATTGAGCGGGGGAACAGAAATAAGGATCAAATGAAAGCAACCCAAATCGCTTTTAAAAGTTTCAAATCAGTATGCTGCTGGAAGTGCTATAAAAGATAACACAAAAGAGCCAGCTAAAAATCGTGGCTCAAGCTCAATTTTTTTGCAACCAATCATAAATCTTAACTTCAGCAGCTTTGTGTTCGTCTAGGGGCACTGGAGAAGCGAAAAAAGTTGACCTCATCATCATGTGAAGTTTCCTATTCCTGTCCTAAGTTGTCATTGGTAAAAGCCCGCAGCAAAAATTCCAGTTGTAAACAGTGATGTGCTGCCAATGTTTCAGCAAGGGTAGCCCACATTTTTCCCTCTCTGCAGCTGCAGCGCAGCTTGCGCATGAGGCGCTCCGTGACTATACAGGAGAGTGATGCAGACCAGCCCTCCCGGCCCTCCCTTCGTTTGCTTCTCTGAAACATAAATGCCCTTTCTTAGGTGTAACTAAAGAGGGAGATGCTGTAATTTGGCAAATGGACTTTGAGAGTCACAAGGTCTTGTTTCTGTGGAATTGCTCATGGAAATAGGAGCAAGAAGCCCTTACCCTCTCTTGCACCCCCTCCAGTTGCACAGCACAAAAATGCATCTGCAGGTTTTGCACCCTCGCGACTCATGCTCAGAACTTGTGGCACTTGTCCACACCATCCTTCTGGGAGAGAGGCAGGACACTTGATTTTTGGGTGGCTGACCGAGGACCATATGAGTGACGTTGCAGCTCTTCCAGCAAGCAGATATTCCTGAAATGTGGGGTGAAATTCAGCTCACCCAGAAAGCTGTGGGTTAGACTTCACTGCAGAGCTGAAGGACGTGGTGCAGCAGAACAATTAGTTCCCTTCCAACACATCTGCCAAAGGCGGCAGGCATGTGCCTCAGCATGCAGCTCCCACTCTTACTTGCGGGATAGCTCCCTCAAATTTAGTTTTAAAAACGTGGGGATCGGTGACTACTTATTAGCTGTCTCACTACCTGCCCGACAGTTCTCCTTGGTGAAATTAAAAATGTCTCCAGAACGTATAATAAGAGTCAATCGAATTTTTAAAGCATCATGCAGACAATGTACATGATGTGGAAAAGTACACTTGGGATCTGGTAGCCCATGACTGCAACAGACAAAGGAAAAAGCTCTGGGTAAAGGAAATCAGAAAAAAAGAGCTTTGGTGAAAATTTCAGGGGTCGTAACCTCCCTTTGAAATGTGTCTGTGCAGTCAGCGTCTTGGAGAACCTTGAAAATGTTTGTAATTTTTTTCCTACTTTATATCCTTAAATATACCCCACTCATTTTTTCTTCCCCTCAGGCCTGGGCAATATTGTCATTAAGCAACTGAAGGACCTCTTCTAAACAATTGGAAAAAATGTGCTTGTAAAACTGTGCAAATACCTGTTTCCAAAAATAACTAAACTGCTGTGGTTTCAGGGACACAAGTGATGCATTTTGAAATAGGACTAAATGTTTATTTACATGAGAGAGCATGCTAGCTCTGGTCTACTGAGAAAATAATGAGCATTAAACCCTACACAGCATACAGTCCAGTGAATAAAAAGTAGTTTAGAGTGATTTAGTGATCTACCCTTTCTTTTTAAGAAAAACAACTCACTTTGAGGCTTGAGCAAAAGAATAACTATTTCGTTAACAACTTATATCTTTTGATTTTAAAACTCTTAGGACTTCTTTTACATAATGAAAGATAATGAGAGGCACAGCAAGAAGCAGGTTTACTGTGCCCCATAGAAAGGTATCATTCCAGAAGTGGATTGTCAGCTCCTTAACCTGGTCTTTTCTGTGTCACTGGCTTGATGTAACGAGGCTTTAGTACAGTCCTACCCAGCCAGTGGTGGATTTCCTTCGAGGCAGAGGATGTCCCCAGAGGTAAGAAAGCTGCACCATGCCCCCACCTGCCTTCATTGCCCAGCGAAGGAGATGGCACGAGAGGGAAGAGGCAGAGATGCAGCCTGAGCAGCAGAGGGCTGTGATACTTGCCTGCTCGAGCAGCTTGCACTAATTTGAGCAGCCCAAAGGTCACGACTATTTATGCAGATAAAAGGTCAATGGCAAGCTGGCATGTGGCTGCAGGCTATCTTGGTACGCACTTCACCCCGGGCACTGGTGCAGGCTTCTGATTCACAGCTTGTCTTTCTGCATGAACTTTCAGGCCAAGCTTTGGCTGGGAAAAAAAAAATCTCTGCCATGGGAGTTGACACATTTAGGATCCAGATGCAATTTTTTTTTGTGGCTCAGGCTCATCTGTACCTAAATCAAACCTTTGAATCATTATTTATAAAAGCAGCCGAATTCTGAACTGTTGGCTCAGTATTTAATTGGCCCTTGTGTAGGATAAACCCCTCTGAACGCATGCCTGAGTGCAGATAGAGGAAAAAGTGAGTAAGATGCTCAGGATGTGACCTACTGAAAGAAAGCCAGTGAAAAGCCTACTGAATTCAACAGAGGTGGATTATTCAGCTGTCAATGTGTCTGGACATAAATCTCTTTAAACATGCAGGATCTTAGGGCACAAGACTAAATGACAGGGTTTGAATTTCCAGAGCAGTTTCAGCTTAGGTGAAACAATGTCTGTTTGGGTGAAAAAGGGAAGTAGATATACTGTGTTAATCTAGTCAGATTCAACATTGTATTTCAAATTTTACAGTCAGTAAGTGCTTCACCCTTTGTTGTGGTGAAAATTAAAATATATTTTAACTTTCAGTTCTAGCAGCTGTCTGTCTGCCTGCATTGGTTTTAAGGAAAATCCTTTTGACTTCTGCTGTAAATCAGTCCTATATGCCCTGGTCCTCAGTAGGAAGTATGCAAAATATTTTGTGGTATTTAATTACTCCAAAAAAAGGTAATGGGAAAGCATCATTACATCAATTTGTTTTTCATCAGAGAGGTATTTGGCACCATGCCCTAATTAAGGCTGCAGCAGTAACTCTATTATAAGCAGTGCTTTGCCTCCCCCGGGAATTTTTTAATAGGAGTTACCTATTATTCTGTCATTTTTGTTTGTTAATAAAAAATATGTTAGGATGAAAACATTCCATGTAGAAACCCACCAAAACTAAGAGCCTTCAGATCCAGAAAAGCATATTTTTCTTCTATTTCTTCCTGTCAGAATGGAGAATTACCAAGTACTTCCTTGACCACTGTTTTCCTAGATCTTCACATGAGGGGGAATTTAAACAGCTGCTTGGATGTATTTTCTCAAGTTGTGATGATAACAACCAGGTGGTGCTTCTCGAAGATGAAGGCTTCTGCCCCATGGGTGGGAGAGCTGGTGACTCTTGATGACTTTCTCTTACAGCTTGTCGAAGGAAAGAAAAAGAAGCCTTTGCAGAATCTGAAGACATTGGAATACATTCTGCAACTTCCTGGACTTTATGCTGCCTCTTGTAAGTGTTACAATATTATTTCAAGTCCCTGGAAAACAGAACTGTACAAAAGACGATGACTGTGGGATTTCTGTTATCTTGGAGTAAATACAGGGTTTATGCTTTCGGTCCTATTAAGGTATTTTAGAAAATGAAACACAGAAAAAGCAAGATCTTGCTCAGAGTTAGTGTGAGGGCCATCTACACTTGTACTTTAAGAATGCCATTTAGAAATGGGATCTCTTACTGCCTCTGCCCAGGCAGCATTCTCATCTTCCAGAATGATACACTGGTGAGATGAAGTCCTAGAGCTAGGTTTTCCTCATAGGAGCACAGAAAATACTGCAGGTTTATGGACAATGTTCCATTAGAAATCCTCATAAAATGGAAGCAGTTGTTTAACTCTTTAAAATCTTAAAAAATAAATTGTGAGTCCCATTGGCTTTTTACTCTTAATCCTAGTCTAGAGCCTATGATTAGATATTGTGCCTCCCTCCAGCCTCACAGTTTTATGTGAGTGCACCCATCTGCCTTTGTGGACTCTCCTGTCTTGTTTTGTGTTAGTGAATGGTCACAATATAGTTAAAGAGTCAGTTTTAGGTCACCTGAATCAGCTTTACAACATCCAGCCTCGAGGAGGGGAGCAGTATAATCCCAACAACAGAGCTCTGTATCCACTGGCTGCAAACATGCCTGGCTTCTCGAGTGGGTCTGGTGCTCCGTGGAAGGCACCACACTGCTAGAGCTGCCTTGGTATTCCTGTCTGAATTACCTAAAAGCTGATTGGGATATGCCTGGGTCACCTTCAGCATGGACACAGCCATGGGTATATTCTGAAGGCGTGCTATGCAGTCCCTGCTGCCAGGTATTGCCCTTGTCTATACACTTCCCACAGGAAGTGAAGTGTGGGTGGAATCACCTGTCCATACTCCCTAGGAGAAGAAATGCTATCCCCATGACTTATGGGCACTATGCAGTCCAGGTGCGAGGGCTCCAGGGACCAGGCACAAGGGACGGGACAAGGCTTTTAATATGCAAGGAGAAAGTGCAGTTATTCCCACAAACAGGTTTATATTAGAGGAAGTGTATTCCATCCAACGCAGTCAATAAACCTCTGGGTTTTTTATCCACTGCTGCCATCCAGGTGAGGTGCGGGTAGCCTCCCAGTTCTCAGCATTCTGGGTTGTTTCATCAATAGATGCTCTCAGGATACCAGGAACCAAGATATCTCATTTAGCACCTTAAAATTTTGTAGACAACTAAGATTTTCCTTGCTGAGAGCTGAATGGGCCTTCCAAATACATCTGGGTAGATAAATATTGATTTCCACCTTAGTTTTATGCCCATAAAGCTGGAATTGAGGATAAAGGCCTTTCTCAGGGGGGCAGGTTCTCTTTTACAGAAAAAGCTAGAAAAAATCAGGGCCATTATGGGAAAACAGCCAAGAGCAATTTTCCCTCTGTATGCAGCAGTTAAATGCTAAGTGTTAGTACTTGTGATAAGTAGAGAACTTTTTTCTTCTTATCTCAAAAAGTCACCTAAAATTTTTGCAGTTAATTTCTAATTAGGTTGTTCAAACTATTACAATAATCTTGAGGAAGCAACTATAGCATTTTATACCATGGTACAGCATTCTGTATACATCAGTCCAAATGATCCAGTAAAGTATTATTAAAACAATAGAACAAATTGCATTTACACAATATTAAATATACCACAAAGGGTAACTGTGAAAATTGCTGGCATATACAGCTCATCTAACCTTGGAACTCAAATTGCTTTTCTAATTTGCTGCCCTAATGCTGAAACTGGACTTCTGTAAAACGGTATTTCTGTGTTGAGGGGGAAAAAAAAGCACAGATCACAAACACTGACAAATCTATTAAATTACATAGCAGAGAGAGAAATTATCATGTTAAAAAGACCGAGATGGTAGAACTATACCTGCACATTGCAACGGAGAAATTACCATCGTGTCCCATTATTGCTCTGTCAGAGGTGTCAGATTTGCAGCCTGCAGCTGGGCCCGGTCATTTGATGTATTTCCCTGCCTCTTGTGGCACATGCAGGCTGCAGAGAGTGTCAGCTAGGCTGCTGAAAAGCAATTCTGCCTCTCTAGGCTACCCCAATGTACCTGAGGATCTGCTGGTTTACCTACCTGAGATTGCCAACAACCTGTTTGTGCAAGGGGCAAATTTCCCCATCTCCCATTAATTTCAGCAGGGTGTTCACTTTAATGCTTAGTAATGCCACTGGAAGTGTTGGTGTAATTTCACGGGTAGTGTAATTGCAAGTTAACTTTGTGGCTGATCTCTTCAACAGATGGAAGCAGGGTGGGGGTGGTGATGAAACCCACAGGAAATGGGTGCTGCTGTAGGAAAATGCAGATGGAAAAAAGGAGACACATAAGAACAGAGAAATGGAAGAGAGAGAAAGAGAGAGCGATCAAGGAACCAGGGGGCCTAAGAAACACATGGCAGAGGGAGGATGCTCTGAATGACCACTTATTTAGAGAAAACTGAACGTAACTAAAACGAGTATGAAGAATTTAATATAAATTACAGATACCAAATCCTTTAAGGGACATACACAAAAACATGCAGTATGGTGGTCAGATTATCTGGGACCCTTGCGTTCAAGTCCCTGCTCCTCAGCAGACCCTTAGGCCATAATTAATGAGCTTACATCTTATTCATGCTGTGGCCCTCATGCTTCCTAGAGCCTCCATGCTTGCAACGGCCAGTAGCAAACCTCAGGAACAGGACTCAGTCAGAATTTGCTGTCTCAATACAGCCCTTCCACATACTTCTCATCAAATTCCTCAGGACCAGTTTCACAGAAATGCAGATTTACGACATCTCTATAGATTCCTTGAGCCTGGGCACCTGAGCAACCTAGGTGTCACAATGTTTTGCCTCTCTGAGGTGATGTGAGGATAAAACACAGATGCCAAGGAGAGGTCTTGGCACATCAGGCCCAGCACCATGCACCCGTGGGCGTTCTGTTGCCAGGACCCAAGCTAAGGTCTCCACAGGAGACGGTTTTGCTCCACAAAATGCACTGGCGCTCTGCTCTGCTCTGCTCCAGATTTGAGGGTGTGACAGGCATGCACCCTGAGCACTGCTATGCCACTTTTATCCCAAATCTAGAGCAGGTGATGCATTTTTTGGTCAAGAACTTTTCTGCATGGATTCACGCCTCTAGACATGTAAAGAAGTTGGGAATGTCAGAGCAATCCTTCAAACTGAACCAAAGAGGCCATCAGGAAGAAAGAAAATTTGACTGAAACTCAGCTGTCTGCATCCAGCATAGCCTGACCACAGGTAGGGATTTACTCCTGTGGTCGCTGGCAGGGTTTGGAGGAGGTGTGCGTAACAATAACCTTGGCATTCACTGCCTGCTCTGGGAAGTATTTTATTCATCTAGGTACACATTACACATTGAAAAAATGTTATCAGAGTTTGAAAACACAATAGTTCAGATGTGCCTGATTAGTGGACTATAAATACAGGTAAGGGGAAAGGAGGCCTACCTAACAAACCAGGGCATGACAAAACAGTGACTGCAGATAGATTTCAAGAATGAAGGCCAGCTTTAAGTATATGGTGGTGTATTGCCTATGACCACAAAGTGAGGAAGTGGGGATGAGCCACGGTACTTAATAAAGCGGTCTTTGATTACTTTAAGAAATTAGGCCTTCTTCTGTTTTGTTGTTTTTTTTTTTTTTCCCACTTTGTTTCTGAATTCTGTGGATCCAAGATCATCCTGAAAAGAAAGCAGTCCTGAGAATGTGAATTAATGTTCAGGGGGAAAAACTCACAGAATTTTTTTTATGAGTTTATTCATGCCAGTCCCCTCCCAAGCACATCCCATTTCATGGCCTATAAACCAAAGACTGCAAAGAACTGAGATGAGTAAAACCTCTTTAGTGTGCAAAGTGAGAGCCATTGCTCCAGTTTGTGTAGTGAAGTGCATAGATTGGTATGAAAAACTATCTGTTTACATACTGTGTAAATATCAACTAAATAATTCTTTCAATAGATGTAGAAGTAGGTAATTTTTCATTGAAATATGATAGGTATTGTGATTTGTGTTCAAACTTAGGTCAGAAAACTTTAACTCAGGCCCCCGAAGTTTAATAATGCATTCATGGTCCCAAAAACGAGTGCTCTGGTTTTCACAGAGGACAGGAAGATCTGTCACTGGACTCAGCCAGTATTGCAGCTCTCTGTTGAATTATCTTTGAAAAGAAACGTGCAAGTTTCAAAATTGCACCTGGAGCCATTTGTCCAAATGCATCTTCTAGAAAACCCCTACAAAGACACCAGATTTTAGCTCAGAATTGCTGGCCACCTGTCCTTAGGTACAAGACCAGGGCATTTGTGATTCGTAACAGAGGAAATGGTGGAGGAACAGGGAAAATCTCTAATTGGAGAGGTTTAGGTTGGACATGTGGAAGATTTTCTTCACAGAAAGGGAGGTTAGACATTGGACCAGGAGGGTGGTGGTGGAGCCACCGTCCTTGGAGGTGTTTAAGGAAAGCCTGGATGTGGCACTCGGTGCCATGGTCTGGTTCCATGGTGGTGATCGGCCGCGGGTTGGACTCGATGATCTCAGAGATCTTTTCCAACCTAATCGATTCTGTGAAATCTGTTATTTTAAACAACGCTACCAAGCGACGAAGCATCTCTAGGCTGCAGCGCGAGGTGGAAATTTTTCTGAACTGTGCTAGATGTAGAGCGAGTCTCATTTGGTAATTCTGTGTGGGTGAGGCTTTCGGAGCACAGCACGGACATAATGGCTCGAAACGCTGTGGGCAGCGCGCTCCCGGGGACACGGCTGCCGCCCTGGCCTGCGGGCCCGGGACGGCGCAGCAGCACCGGGGCTGCGGGGCCGCTCCGGCCCTCACGCACTGCGGGCGGGGGGAGGGGCGCCCGCCTTCCCATCCCAGAGTGTGCATGTCCGAGTGACGCATTGCAGGTACGAACCCACCAATCAGCACGCTCCTTACGAAGTCCCCACACTCCTCGGCAATTTTGCCTAAAATCCTCTTCCGCCCAGAGAAATAGTCCCTAGCCCCGGTCCCCGCCCCCCTTCTCTACCTCCCCCCCTCCTTCCCCCCGCCGTTTCACAAGCGTTGCTTCCCCCTGTTTTCCGCACCTCGCTCCTTCCTGCACCGGGGCTCTGGGGCAGAAGGAGCGGCATTCGATGTGCGGGGTGCCCTGCCGAGGAGGGCGCCAAGAGCCGGGACTCGTTTCGCAACCCGGTTCACAGTCGGGGGAAGGGGAGGGGGGAGGGAGCGTCGCGGAGCGATCCAGGCGGTGAGGCGGTTTATGAGGCGCCGCCGGCGGGCGGGCAGAACTCAGTGTGAGGCGAGCCGTGCAGCGAGCAGGTCGCGCAGCGTGCGCCCTGTGCAGCCCTCAGCTCCCACCGCACCCCGCAGCCAGGCCGGGCCACCATGGTGAGTCCCTGGGCATGGGGCAGCTGTGGGGTTCGGCGGGCGCTGCTGCGGTGCGGTGTGGAGGGATGGGGGCAGCTGAGTTCGGTGCGGATGGGGGGCGGGGGGGAGGGGGGGGGGTCGGCTGTTGTGGGGCGAGGTCGCCTGCAGAAGGGTATGTGGAGGGATGATACTGTCCTTCGCCGCGGCCGGCAGGCTCAGGCTGGGGCGGAGGGTCCCGCTCGGAGGCGCCGTTTGCGTGGGAGGAAGTGGTGGCGGCGGCGGTGGGTCCCGCCCGGGTCCCTTTCCCGCCCTGGGGCGTTGGTGCGGATTCAAATCCAAACGGCCCCTGGGTCGGCGGGAGCGCCGTGAGGCGGCGCCGGGCGTTGCCGGGGGGAGCGGCGGATAGCGGTCCCTCCTGGGAGGGGACCCGCGGTCTTGGGAGGAGGGGGGGAAGGAGCTTGCCACGATGGCACCAGCTCTGCTTTCTTATCGCTTCCTCCCTCCCTGCTCTCGGCGTGTGCCGCTGAATGGGGCTCAGTGTGGCAGCCTAAGCTGTCCGGCTCGCTAGCGAGGTGTGCTGCGCCTGGTCATAATAATGCACTGCGGAGCCCTGCAGTTTCTGAGCAGCATGATGATGAGGGGCAGGCTGTGCCTCACTGCACCATCGCCCTCCTCGCTAGACCTGTTGTCAGCTCGCGTTAGAGCCGCTGTCGATTCCATGGTAGCGCCATGCTTGCTGTTGGTGGCTCTGTTGGACAAGGGATTATTTGTGTGGGTTTGCTTTTTTTTTTTTGATAAACGATTTTTGCTTCCCGTTTTGGTCATTGCAGAGGACAGTCCTACGTTTTTACAATTACTAGCCGTGCGTTTAGAATTGTAATCCACTGTCGAAATAGAACACATTTTGTAAAATCGGAGAATGGTTTCCAATTCAGTCTAAAGGATGCGAGTTTAGCGTTTGTTGTTTTGCCTTTTTTTTTTTTAATTAAAACATCTGGGTATTGAGAAACGTACTAAAAGGAGCAATTCTGTTGCAAAAGCATCACCAGTGACCACTTAGTGCTATCTCTGCACTGAGAAGATGCAGTAGAGTGGAATTGTCTTTCCATTCATTATGTTCTTCTGAGGAATCAGATGGCTGTTAGCTCATGTGTGATATGAACGATGGCTACTTTAAATTTGGGGGTTTTTGAAATGCTGCCTCTGGGCAAAGAAATTTCGTGAACAGAAGCCTGAATTTATTCTTTAGCTTGAACTGTGAAGTTATACAGCAAACCATCCATAGAGCAGGAAAAAAAACCCAATGAATGTAGCAGCAAAAGACTTACTCCATTTAGTCATCATCTGTACAGAACCAAAAATGGAGTATCTTCAGGCAAGGTCTGTGTAAAAATGGGTGTGTCCAGGAGGCACAGTGACACTTTGAATGTGGTTACAGTTCATCCTGACCAGACTGGCTCAACCTGTGACTGTCCAATGTTGCCCATGCTAGATAAGACAGAATGATTTGCTCCCAAAACAAGCTAACCTACCGTAAACCTGAGTTTAGTCTGTATAGTCTAGTGTGGTTGTTGTTCTTTAGTTAATCCTGCCAGAACAAAAGTGCCCCTTCACATCTGATGCCTGCGAAGTACACCGAGGAGCCAAATTTCAGAGGGGAACTCTGTCACCTGCGCTGCTGTTTGCTGGTAGCTCTCCATTGGGCAGCGTTCGCCAACGCTGTGGAGGAGCTCCCAGAGTGGCTACTGCATAGCAGCCGCGGCTGTAATGGAACACTACCTCTAGAGGCTGCGTGTGCCACAGAAACGGCCGCGCACACAACACAGCAGCTCCCCTGCTTTCCTGGGAGGGTTGGATTCTTTGTCAGGCCCTCCGCACAGTCCGGGAGTGGGAGTTGGGAGCTCTTGCAGTGACAATGAAAGTGCTGCAATGTGAATCACAGAAAGCCACGTCAAAGCTGTGATGGCATCAAATGAGGGGTTTGGGTGGGTCTCGGCCACAGTCAAGGGCATGTCAGACCTTCAGCATGGGCACCTCACAGTCAGCGTTTAACCGCCTGGTCTGGAAGTTGTGTTGCCCTGGTGAAGGTGTGCACACTATCGCGTGTATGGTGCAGCATTATCAAGAAATCTGGGAGGCCCCTCTAGGAAGGCCACAGTGGCCTGTAAGTGGCAGGCATGGTTCCAGGCTGATAGCCCTCCACCTGGGTGGCAGGGGAGGCAGGGAGCTGGCAGGCTCGCTGGCTCCGCCTTTTACTGCTGTTGCGCAGCAGTGCCTGCAGAGCCGAGCACTGCAGAGTACAGATGGTGTTTGTTCAACCTTGCCCCACCTCCCCGCTTATCTTTCTGCTGCTCCATACCTGTGCCTTCTAGTAAGCTTTGTGCTCTTCTCAAACACTGTACCTCTTACAGGTATCGTCAGAGGTCATCCAAATTCATCGTTAGGATGTGTTAAGTTGCTGGAAGAGTTTCTCTTTATAAAGAAGGATGAGTTTGAGAATGCTTAACAATTTACATACTGCCATGTCATGTCTCCCTATAAAATTGTTTATATAAAACAGTATGTGACTCAACTTGGTATCCCATAAGTATTGACCTAAGTAAACCAGGTTCTTACTGCTTAAATCTGATCTACAGTTTTCTGTGCATATAAATATCTTATGGAAATATAACACATCATTCTCTTCACTCAGACAATAAAAATGTAAATAGCATGCAAAGGTATGAGTCTGTGTTAATGACACTCTCCAGACAAGTGAAAATCTGTTAGGCTTCTGCTAAGTGACAGCAGAACACTTCATCCCAAAGCTTAGGTTTTGAATTGGTTATGTTCTTAGCAGTGGTGCTGCCATGCTAGTCTTTTTTAACAAAAAGTAGAACCTGCATGGTAATTCTTCCTACAGCAGAAATGAATCTGTAGCTGCCAATACCCATTGGCTGCTGCTTTAGAAGTTCCTCAGTAGCGTGGTCTTGATTCTTAAAGTGGGTGAGCCCCAGCCAGTCTGTGGCCTTTATCTTGGGCTGTTGCTGTGTTGTGTGCATAGAGGGTTTTGTCAGCTTTTGTACAACTGCTCGAACAGCCACCTTCACTTCTGTTACAGGAAGAATAACCAGCAGCCTGGTAACTTAAAAGTTCACATGCAGTATAAAAATGTAATTCAGATTGAAGTTGGCAATGTAAAAATTGACAGGTATTGTAAATACATTTTTCTAAGTCTTTCCCTGATAGATGCTAATGTGTGGAGACACTTTGGTGGGCATAGTTGATGATGGAAAAATTTTCAGTCAATATTGCAGTAATTATAAAAAGGTTGCTGCCTAGATGGTCACAATAGGGACAAAGCTGAAAAACCAGTGGTGAATTTCAGCAGTGAATGTATCTTTTCTGTATTTTAGTGTTTCTTACCCTTAACTTAAGGGCTCAAGAAGCTGCCCGGAAGCAAGTGTGTTACCTTGTTACTGCAATTCAAAACTTAAGCTATCCAGAATGTGTTTGAAGCATCAGCTGATTGAAGAACCTAGAGAGAGTATTTCTAGTCATCAAACATCTTGATGTTGTTTCAAGAACAAAAGCTTATTTTGGATTTGGCCTGAAAGAATAATGGTTTGCATTGCTATCAAATCTAATGGATTCAAAACTGGTGAGAGAGGAAAATGAGGTATAAACTGGAGCTTACCCAACTAATAGAGAAATTGTCTTAGATCACAGAACCTTTCTCTAGTGTTCCTGTTACCATACGATGGCTGAGTCAGCGCAGACAACGGTCTGGAAAAAGCGTAGACAGCTGTATGCCACTGAAATGACCAGTTTGGACTGAAGCTGGTATCTTGTCTTTTACAGCCAGGTCTTGGACATGAAGATTAACATGATGTTAATCAGGGGATAATTTAATTCTAGTGAAGAGTATGTTTTTATGATTTTAGCTAATCTGCCTTAAATTTGGCATTTGGAGGTTACTGCTGCGTTACTGGGACCTAAAGTGCTTAGTGTTGAAGCTGAAGCTAGTAGTGTGGTGTGTAAATGAGTTTTTAAAACCAGTCTGTAGTTTAAAAGGGACCTGTGTGCCTTGAGCTTGCTAGCATGGCCTGGGTTATTGATTGATACACATGGTAATCTATTACTTGGGTGTATGGGATATTGCAGGGTCTGGAAAAGATGATAGGCTGCCAATTCTTACTTAGCGTGCAAGGCTGATGGCTTTTGAGCTTTATTAGAACTATTTCAGAGTGCTACAGATGAGTCCTGAATGAAGAGCAGCTACCATATTCGGAGGCCTCTACAAGTCTGTCTTATTTTGCCTTGAACTTTTGCTACAACTGTAACCATATTCTCTTTCATTGCAGGCTGATCAACTGACAGAAGAGCAGATTGCAGGTGAGGTTTTTGTGGTGTGTTGCTACTCCTACTTGACCTGGCACATCTCTTAATCCAGTGACCAGTCTGTGTTACACAAGATATTTCGCTTTCTTAGATACTAAAGTAGTATGGTGGAATGTTTTGTCACCTAGTTTTTAAAGGCTTACCTACTATAAAAGCACCAGGGATATAATGAATTATAGTTATGTAGTTAATATAGTTAAACAATCCTCACAGCCCTTCTGGCTAGTAGACTGGTGATTATTCTTCTCTCATGACTACAGAATTGTCCCAAGTGCAGACTGAAAGGGGGGGAAGGGGGGCACAGGGGATGACAGCAAATCTGGTGACGGCTTGGAACCTGCAGTGCTTTTTTAACAGGAGGCAAAAATCATTTCCTTTGCTGTCTCCTGCCAGCACAGATACTTAAGTGGTTCTTGTTGATGACAGCAGAGACTGGCTTCATGATGACAACTCTTGATATTCCATATTTGGAACTGTATTGTGTACTTCGACACAAGTGTTGTGTGTGCTGTTCTGATGGTCTGGCACTTGCTCTGAAATGCTTAAATAAATATGCATCTGTTGTATCTTGGTATTGGCCCCCCAGCAATGGGTTATGCACTGGCAGCCATCTACTAATGGCAAAATCTTCTGGTTATCGTATCTCCTGCTCATGCAGGCTGCACAAACTTACCTGTCTCATTGCTCTCAGTAGACTGATCTTAACTTCAGTAATAGATGGGACTTAAAGCTGGTAATACAGAATTCAGCTTTGCCGTAGACATTCAAGAACTTCATGATTTTGATCTGACAAGTGTATAGTATTAATACTAGAAAGACTTAATGTGCATAACTGTCATGTGAAATTATTTTAGAGGATGTTAGGTTTCTGCTAATTTAATAGTACCAGGTCAAGCATAAAAAGAACAGCCTCTGAGATACTACTGTTTAACTGTGGTGTAGCTCTTGAAGACACTGTATTAAACAGAAGTGTTATTATGAGCTGGTTTGTTTTTGCCATAATTGCCAAATCTGAAGTGTAAGAACATTCTTCTGTAGCTTTTAGACTTTAGAAGCTTGCTTTTACTCAAAGGAGACTAATTATGGTTTTGTGGAAAGTCCTTGGTCTATTTACTTGTTGCCATGGTACTGTCTTATGGGTAAGCACAAGCCAAATTTAGTTCAACTTCAGATTTTTTTTTTTTCCCAGAAACTGGCCTACATAGCTTAAGGGTTTTGTGATCAGTTTAGTTAGAACAGGCTTTATCAATTGTCACTGCTGTCTTTCCAATAATGGTTTATTGTTCCAGTTGTTAATTGTAGAAGCTTTATTAGTTGATGTAGCTGATTATGGAATATAAACAGGAAGTCTATTAACACTACCTTGGGATTAGTGCAAATTTTAGCTATTCAGTAATGATCATATTGTCCTCAGAGGCAAAAGTAAGTATTAATGAGCCTGTTGTACTGGAATAGAGGCTTCCAACTGCATGGAAGGAATAAAAGTCTATCTTAGTAGCCAGTGTAAAATGGCCAGCCACTTTCACGGCAGCTATGATGTTTTGTTAAGCAAATGTATTTGCAAGTAAACCATGAACCTTGGATGTGAAGACATAAGCCCACAGTGGTGTGTGAAGGAATCGTTCTCAGTACTGCTTAGGAAAGGTTGCATCTGCTTAGCTTTGCTGTTACAGGCCAGTGGTCTGTCACGGGAAGACTCTTAGAGGTACAATTTGAATGTTTTACAGAGACTGGCTTGAAAAACTTGAGCAACCACCATTCTAATTGGGCTTCCCTGGAGATACGTAGCTTTTGGTTTGAAGGCAGACATAGGAAATGGTACTGCAAGGTAGAGAGGACATTACCTTTCCTAAAGTAGAAAACCAGAGTACTTCAAGCAGCCACTTCCCTGGGGCTTAAATTCTTCCCCCTCTGCTGTGAAGCAGCAATACAGTTGTTAAAGGTTCCAGATGTCATTTCCTGTGGAACATGTAGATCATATAGGACTGAAGCTTCTTGTCAGTGTAGGTAGGGGTGAAAACCTTCCTAGATTTTGTTCATAAGAAAGACTGAGAGCCAGGTAGCTACAGAATTTGAATACTGGCTGCAGTTTTGTTCTGTAAGAGTTGAAGTCGTTAAGTCAAGTGGCTCTCCCTTTGGTTAAGCCTTGTATTACAAAGATAACGGGGTCAGGATCACCTGGGTGGTTGGATGGGAGAGCAGCCTGAAGATGCTTTTGTCTCAAAGCCAACTGCTCAAGTGAGCTATCCTTGCCCTGGACTTCAGAGTCCTAAATGGGCGCTCTGTACAAGCAGGCCTATGTATGGTGTTCACTGTCTTGTTCCTTTAGTGTGCTGTGGTTCTCTGCTGGGGATTTGACCACAATAGGGATTTAAAATTTGTCATAGTAGAAATAGGCATGTTTAAGTGTTGAGGTCCTGGTGTAGCTGCGAAGAGAACAATTGACATTCTCCTATAAAAGTTCCAGACATAACTAGCTAAATTATGTAGGAGTGGATATGGCAGTCATGGTTCACTGAACATACTAGGTCACTGAAGGCTGCCACTTCATTTGAAAAGGTGATGTGGTGCACAGATGCCTCAGATGCTGTGGTTAAAAGAACATTTTGAGCTAGGTTGTTAGAGTTCGCATTGTTGGATTAGCCTGTCTTTCATGGAAGTACTCTTTTTCCTTTGAAGCAAGATGCTTTTCAGAAGGGTGGAAAGGCTGAAACCTTGTAGCCTTAGAAGAGAGTTTTCATTTGCAGTTTGGTATGGAGAGGTGTGGAATAAAGAGGATTTGCTTTACATGCTATATGGAGTCAAGGTGTTTAAGTGTTCAAGGTATGTTTTATAGCCTTGTGTTGTAGGATGCCAGTGTTGAGTTGCTCACTAAACTTCAGTATTTCATAGGTGCCCTTAGTAGCCATGGCTGCAAATCCTCCAAAGCTATAGTAGGCTGTTCTTGTTCTGGTCTAAACTGCATCTGTGTAGGTTGTTACTCCTTTGTTCTTATTACTGGAGGTGGTTCCTAGAAGTGGTATTTTAATGGTATTCTTAACTTGATTCAGCATTTCAAACAGGAATATGCTGCTAATCTTCGACTTGCTTTATTTTCTTTGATTTATAGCTGGTTGCTTCTTAGCCTATTGCAATTTTGAGTAAAAGAAGGTTAGAGTTGACCTTTGAATGGTTCCTTCCAAGTGTTGAGAAGACACCACTAAAACACTCATCTTACGGAAAGCAAGTCTTTGAATTCTGTGTAAAAATTCAGTATTACCCTTTTTAGGCAGGGTCACTGCAGTACTGTGAAGTCTGCTTCATATTTGGGTTAGTGATGGTTGACTTTCACATGAAGGATGAGGTGGTTAACAGCTGAACGTTTTGAGTAACACTTGAGCACTTGACTCTTCATGAAGATGCAGCTTTCCAATTTTGAGGTTCTTCCATGGCAGACTGTGAAGTTCTTTACTAGGATTGACCCAAAAGCATTTTCTTCCCTGGTGTAAGAGTTTAGTCATAAGAAACTTGTTTGTTGCCTCAAGCTAACTGAAACTAGCCCCACGAAGACCATTTGGAAGGAATTGTAGGTACAGATTATATCTTCTTGTTTCTGCTTTGTGAATTGTACATACTCACTTGAAACTGTCTCTACTGGTCCTGTGGTAGCCTTGCTCTGATTCTCATGGGCTTAACGGTGGAGGTTGGCTCTTGGAACACTTCAGACTGTTAAATGTAGAAGAGTAGTGGGTTTTTTTCCCTGGATGGGATTTGACCATGCACCTGTGGTGTTGTAGCTGCATTCATGAACTGTAAAACCCCTGTTTTTGTAGTTGAATTTTCAACACTTGCCAGCTTATAGTTACCTCAGGGGTTTCAGAGTATGAAGTAAGGTGTCATTCACATCATGTGAAAACACAACTTTTACTGTGACTAATTCTGGTCTGGAAAACTCACCATCTGGAAAGCTGGCTGCATAGAAACGTTGAAAAAAAACATTCATAGAAGTATTTCTGATGCGGGAGTACTCTTGAGCTGATGGGTTGTCCACAGCCATGATCTCAGGTGGCTTGAAAGCTTGTAAAGGGATCTGAAGTCTACGAGGGAATAGATAAAATGCTCATGCTTAATTGTCATGTGTGTATGAGCTACCAGAGTCCAGTCCAGCTAGTTTAAGGTCTGTGGCCAAAGACAGATGGCATGGATTAAAACCAACTCCATTTTTGGACTGGACAATTAAACATGTTATGACTGTATTAATGTTCCTGGCTACAATGCAGCCATTGTAGGGGGTTAAGAGGTGGTGTTGAAACACAGCAAAGCAGTCTTAGAACTAGTCAGAAACATTCCTGTGAAGGCTGTTTCAGGATGCAGTAGGGCTGAAGTGGTTTTGTAAGCAGCTTTTCAGGAATGAAGGCTGCAGTGACTTTCCTCCTTGAACAATTGTGGTAGCATAAAATGTTCAGACATCTGTGTGCAGCAGAAGTGGCTTATATTGAGAAACTTGGGTGTAGTTTGGTCTGATAATACCTTTTTGGTCTAATAACTACCTTTCCAATACCTTTTTTGGTTGACTCATCTCCTCTATTAGTATTAAAAGTGCTATTAAGCTGTAGCATATGTGTTTTTAAAGTACCAATTTTCTCATAGCAATTCATTATTATTTTATTTTGAGATGTAGTTCCTACCAAGGATGTCGATCATTGTAGTTGCACATAGGGATTTCAGCTCCATATTAGGAATCCTTGGTCAAGACAGAGAGTAACAAATATCTGACTACTTCGGAAATGGATGACCTTCCATCTTAATTTAGGTCAACATGGTTGATCAGTGGACTGGTGGTTGTGTTTTCAGATGCTGATGCTGCCATATTGGCATTGTGATTACAGCAGGTTGAGCAGTATAGCAAAATTCCCTAGAAGATTGAAATCAAATTTTGTAACTTGCAACAATCAATAGCAGTGATTTTTTTTATGATTGTTAACATTTCAAAGCTTAAGGGATTAACTTTTTTTTGGTTTTGTACAGAATTCAAAGAAGCTTTTTCACTATTTGACAAGGATGGTGATGGTACTATAACTACAAAGGAGTTGGGGACAGTGATGAGATCACTTGGTCAAAACCCCACAGAAGCAGAGCTACAGGATATGATCAATGAAGTAGATGCCGATGGTAAGAACTTTACTAATAAGTAATTTAATAAAGTGCCTAAACCATGTTTTTCTAACAAAGTAATTATCTTTCAGGCAATGGCACAATTGACTTTCCAGAGTTTCTGACAATGATGGCAAGAAAAATGAAAGATACAGATAGTGAAGAAGAAATTAGAGAAGCGTTCCGTGTCTTTGACAAGGTACTGTAATGTTTACCTGAAATATTTCTGTTAAGAAAACTCAGTCTGATTGTAATGTGCTTTCTCAGATCTGAGGGATATCTGCAGTCCTGTCATAGAGAGCCTCTAGGTTGGCCAATCACTCTAAAGCTCTATCTACTGTGCTTGTATGGGAAAGTCAAATGAGTTGTTAGGATAGTCACAAGTGACACAATTTAAGGTACTGCTTGCTGTGATACTGAAATACTTGCAGATGACTGGCAGGAAATTGTTTTAAGTATTTAAAATGTTAATGTTTTAAGTCTTCCATGTAGTCTTCGCTAAGTAAATTGCTAAAAGAGTCTAAAGTTACTCAGCTTACTTCCGATGCACCTTGGAGCTGAAAACATGATGTAAGGTGCCTTGGGGGGGTGGGGAGGAAAAACATCAATTGAGTTAGTATAAGTTAGTATACATTAGTATTTCAATATTCAGTGTCCCAGCTAGTACTGGAATATGTAAAAGTCATCTCTGAAGGCTCTGTGGCTTTATGCTGGACTCCCATGAAACAGGCAGATCAGATAAGTAGCTTCTGTTCTAAGAAATCACCACAGTAATGTGATTTAATAGGCATCCATCATGTAAGAAGTTGCAAAAGGTGCGAATTGCTTGGTTTAAAAATGTGTCAGGACAGTCAAAGACTATAGGATAATATTACAATGTCCAAAGACATTGGACAATGCTGAAGATATGCTTACAGCTCTCATTTACCTTGTGCACATGCTAGTGGTTAAGGCTGTGTTAACTTCTTAATGTTCATTTTGCTCTGCAATGTTCCCAAGTTATAGTTAAATCATTAGGCCTTAGGCAAGTCTATTCCAGTGTTCCTTTTTCTCCTCCCAGGATGGTAATGGTTACATTAGTGCTGCAGAACTCCGTCATGTGATGACAAATCTGGGGGAGAAGCTAACAGATGAAGAAGTTGATGAAATGATTAGGGAAGCAGACATTGATGGTGATGGTCAAGTAAACTACGAAGGTAAGGAGTTGTTAATTGATTCTTTTTGTGTAGCACTTCCCATGCTTGTTCTTGTGCAGGTGCTGATAGCCACACCAGGTTTAAATAGGGCAGTGTTCAGACAAGTTCATCTGAACACTAAAGTGTTTTCCTTTAAGCTAATGTTCCATTAGTATGTACATTGTGTACCTCTCAGTGGGTTTAAGTTTGAGTGTTATTGCTGCCTTCGTGCTAAAGGCAAAAAAGGACTATTCAGCTGTACAGTGTGAGAATTAACTTCCTAGATCTAATGTTGTCTAATGACCATTAGAATAAGCAAGTTGTCAGAGTTCACATACTGTTCATGCTGTTCTGTTCACTAATGCATGCTGATGTGACTGTAGGATGTCACTCATTTGTCATTAATGCTTTTAGAATTACTTACTAATCAAAAGGTTAAAGCCTCTGAAATATGCAGAAATTACAAGACCTTCAGAAGGTATTTTAAATATATTTATTTCACATTAATCACCTGCAACAGTAATTTCTATTTCTTCCTTTCTTGCTGACATTGAACCATAAATGAGGTCATGCAAGCAGGAGTTCCTTTAGACAGTTGTTTACAGCTGAGAAACACTAAGCTTGTTTTCATTTTGACTTTTTGAAGATGTTACAGAAAACATCTAGGATATTTTCAGATAATATCTGTGCTGTTTCTGAGGTGTAGGTATGCCTTCCCTTTGAGGCCTTTCTGGTTGTGGCCTAAGGGTATGCAGACATCTGTGAGTGAAAAGTCATTTTTATGTACAAGGCTGGTGCTTCATCACTGTGTTTACGAGTAGGCTGTTCAGAGACTGGCACTAGCCAGGGTCTGTGTCCTCGTTGTTTCCAGCTGCTCTTTCAAAACTTGAGCAACGTGTTAAATCCTTTTACGTTCTGGGTTTCCTGTCATTATTGTACCTGAAACAATGTTTCAGCAAGATGAATGAAGAGTTCTATTTTGTGGGTTCTAACTTTAAATGGTTTATGACTAAGCATTGAATCAGTTGCTTAAAGCCAGCCAGGCAAAATGAAATAGTAAGACTTAAACCATTCCACTCTGGAAAATAAAAGTTCAAACTAACACAATGTCTTGCGTGTACACTTATTTAGTTGTCACTTCCATGCTATTTGTACTGATCTTTTAGTCATTCTTGGACATCTTGTCCCCATCTGTAAGTCTGTGGGCATAGGACCCTGTAATGCTTTATCTTGGAAGTATGGCTGTTCCCCAGTTCATGGAGGGACCAGCTTTTATGGAAATGTAAAGGTCTTTTGCCATTAAAAAAGGAGGAATTTAGGTGTGCTTAGTGGAAATGGGGACTGTCTTGAAGATGCTTTTTTGAATGTAATTGGAAGTGTAGTTTTGAAACAATGTTCAGCACTAGTAAGGCCACTTCTCAGATCTTGCAATTCAGATATTTTTCCTTCAAATAACTCATGCAACTCTTTCCTTTTACAGAGTTTGTACAAATGATGACAGCGAAGTGAAGACGTTGTACAGAATGTGTTAAATTTCTTGTACAAAATTGTTTATTTGCCTTTTCTCTGTTTGTAACTTATCTGTAAAAGGTTTTTCCCTTACTGTCAAAAGATTATGCATGTATAGTAATTAGAAGGCCATTCCTCCATGTTTTTCTCCTTTATCTTACTGTCATTGTTCTGATTTTTGGAAAATTGATCGAAGTAACAAATGTTGCATGTGGCTTACTCTGGATATTTAAGCCCTTCTGCACATATAAAGTTAGATGAAGTTGGTTAACTGAGGGAACATCTGGATTGTCTATTAAAAAAGTAGCTTTCTATAGCAAACTTAGGTATGACTAGTGTGACAAGTTACATAAAGTAAGCTAGGATTTACCATGCATTAGCTGTCCCTTAGTTAAAGCAACATGCTGGTTCTAGTTCTTGAGTATATAGGAGTTTTTTTCTATAGGAGTTTTTTCCCCTTTCTGCGATGGGAGGATAAGAACTCTTGCAGCTTAACTGCAGGATAAAATGATGTGAATAGGGTATATCACGTGGCTAATGCACTGTAAAAATGGTTCTCCTAGCTTACTTCACAGTAACTTGTTTGTGGCCATACCTGTAACATGTTGTTGAAATGTGGAGTCTTAACGTTGTAGACGATTGACAGTCAACAATATGAAACTTAAGTTGCACTAATGCAAAACGGGTGATTTATCCAGGTACTCGTACACAAGTTTTTTTTGTACTGCTGGTCCTGTGCCAGAAAACATTTTCTCCTCTTGTTACTATGCTTTTTAAACTTTGTTTAGCCACTTATTTTCAAAAAAAAAAATCTGCTTATGGCACGATTTGCCTCAAATCCATTCCAAGTTGTATATTTGTTTTCCAATAAAAAATTACAATTTACCCATACTGTTTCAATGTATCCTTGAATTATTTACAGGAATTGTTCAATGCAGTTGCTGCTCTGTGTTTCAGTATGTAGCAGTTTGGTTTGCTTATGCAATGGATTGGCTGTCTTAAAATAGCTTGGAAGGTGAAAACTTAGTCCTTAAACTCTGGCCCTTAATAGTATTGTTGACTTGAAGAAGCTTTCTTACTAGTAGTTTAAAATGTATTTTACAGTCTTGTGTGGAGCTTGGTGCTTCAATAAACTTACCGTAGTGACTGGCTATGCCCACTATCTGTAGACATTGTGAACTGGATGTTGACCTAGTTCAATAGTTGACCTAAAATTAAAATTCCTTGTTCGGACAACTAAACCTGTTTGCTTTCTTTTAATTATTTTGGAGTTTATTCCCTGTCAGCTGCTACATTGGGGTAACTTAGTCTCACACTTGGGCTTTTCTGAAACTGCCATGTCTGAGTTGCCATTCAGGTTGCAGTCAGCTCAAAGTACAGAAGGAAAACGTTCTCTTCCTCATTTGTTATTGAGCATGACTGTGCTTCTAGCACTAGCTTTTTGTCAAGGTTTAATTTTTTTTTAAAGTGCAAGACAACCCTGGTTTCTACCAAGGACAAATCCAAGAGCTCATTATAATGCCAGAGGCTGCTCATGCCCATTGGCTCTTTACTCTCCTGGCAACAACTGTCCTGACTGTACATATACTGTATGGTTATCTTGTTTGGGGATTCTGCTGGCCTTTGAACAAAGCATTGGCCCCTGCCTCTGGGTACCCTCACTGGTCCTAGCTGAGCAGTTATCTAATGTTTTAAAACTGTTCCAATCATCTTTGATGTATTTATAATTGCAGTGAGCATCTAAAATTAGGACAGCTGTTCAATCCAAATTCAGGAACACTTAATCAACTGTTTATGGTCACTGATCTTAAAGCTCTGCTCTCTAAGGACTATGAACAGCTCTGTTGGTTTTCCAGAGGAGGCTTGTCAAAAGTGTTTTGATAGCCAGCATCAGAATTCCTTAGAACTGTCATTTGTGTGCTAGCAGTCTGATTCAGGAAGCTTATACAGTCTAAATTTCCTGGCAGTTAGGATTTGCCTTCTACAAAATAAGTAATCAAACTGACACTTCCTACCCAGTCTTCATCCTGTGCTCTAAGAGCTTGGGGCAAGACATACTTAGGATGGCACAGGTTGAGGAGAATTTTACCGAACCACCAGAACAAGCACTTGAGATTCTGAATTGTTGGATTATTGGAAGTCTCATTTTTATAGGTAAGTAACGCAAACAGGGATCTGGCAAAAATTTGTGGTTTAGCCAATCTGGTGCCTTGACTTACAGTAGGCTGGGAATCACGCTTAACGCATTTGGTCTTCTGCTACAGCTCAGCATGCATGTGGAAACATCCAGGGTGAAGAGGGGACAAACCTACTCCACTGGGATATCACAATATCCCAATATTCTGAGTTAGAAGGGACCCCCAAGGATCATGAAAGACTGCCTTATCCAAGAGAATTGCCTTTGGTAAGGTGAATGTGTGAGAAGGTCACTTCAGCTGCTTGGGGTGTTTTAGTCTCAGGAATCAAAGCTTCTGGTTTTGTTCAGGGTGAGTTTCCATGTTGCTGTTATGTAAATGAAATGCCTGATTTTTAGGTCAGTAATTGAAGTCTTACAGCCTTGCTTACTTAATTCTTTAACTGCAGGATGGGAGTGGTAGATTTCGGTACTTTCTGCTAATAGAAGAATGTCTTCTGAGATAGAGTAAGTCAAGTGTGGTGGAAGCTACTGGGCATTGGTCATGAACCTTTTGGCTGAGGTGTGCTTGCAAGTTCTTTTGCAATTGTGAAACAGGCCTTGGGTCACTAGGCAGTTTTCTGGGTGTGTGTGTAGGAACACTCTGACATTTCAAGCTCAGCTTCTGATAGCTTCACAAGAGACCATCCATCATTGTGTAAAAACAGGAGAGTCTCCTGTTCCACTTACAACAAAACCCTTTGTGGCACAACAGTGCAGTTAAACAGCTGGTGGTGTTTTAGTCCAAACTGGACATTGTGGTAGGATATCTTGGGCCCAAAGACTTCTTACTGTGTAGGCCTTGGGGGGATACCCTACTGATCCCTGATGGGAGGGAATGATGACAGCCAGATTAATCTTAGTAGCACCACTGGCAAGGGGAGATGGGCACAGATTTGAAAATACTCTCTTTGAACAGGAGAAAACACTTGTTTTACAGTAAGCGGTGAAACACAGATGTGGAATCTCTGTGCACATTCAAAACCTAGCTGATGATGTGCTGGGCAAATGTCCTCAGCAGATCCTGCTTTGAGCAGGGAGTTGGACTCTGTGACCTCAAAGAGGTTTGTGCCAAGCTAAATGATTCCCAGAAGTGCCCCTGCTAGCTTCCTGGACTTACTGTTGTGTCCAACCCTACCTTCATCGGGTGATCCCTCCAGTGAAGGAGCATGCCACAGCCTGGTAGGTTTTAGAGTAGGTCTCTTTAACTCATCCTAGTAGTGTTAAAAATTGCCAGGCAGGACTTGGGACACTACCTGAAGGTTGTAGGTGAGCTGTCCTGAAAAAGCTTCCCCATAATCACTTGTGTCTGTGGAGTTTTGATGAGGGAAATACACGGCTGGATGAGGAATAGTGGTAGCTAGTCAATTTGCAGCCTGGTAAGATAACATTTAATAAATTAATGATAGCTAATGGCTAAAGGAGAAGGTTAGTGAGGATTAAGGGCCTGCTAATAAGATCAGTCTTATTATTTGGGTGATACTATAGCTTAGAAGGTAGATGAGCAGGAAGTGCAGGAGTGCAGCTGATGGCCCCACTGTAGGCAATGCACGCTGGGTGTTTTGGCTTTCAGCCGTTGGTCTCTAAAGACTCGGCTCTCAGGGCTAAGGCAGCTGCGTCTGCTGCTCTGGCAGAGTAGGCCACTCTCAGAAATTGTTTGCCAACAACCTAGGCACAGGTAGTAAAATTACTGCTTTCCTGCATTTATGTGTGTCAGTTCTGTGACTATACTGTGTTTATTGGCCTTGGTCCAGTTAAGAGAAAAACTGGTTTGCTAACTTGAGTAACTAAGGGAAGTTCCCATAATCTCATTGTCGGCCACTTCCAGTGGGTGTTGGTGGGAAATACTAGAGACACTTGAATATTTCTCCTCCAAATACTGCTTTTAAGGAATGGCTTTTCTGTGGAAGTTTTCATGCTGTAATGGACAATTAAGGAAGTTCAGTTTTTCAAATCAAACTTTTCAGTTAAAAACATTCAGCTCTGCAAAACATCTGTAAAATTGAGTCTTGAAAAGTAGTATTTTTTTACCTTTTTTTTAACCTATGAGGATAGTAGGTATTTGAGATGGTGATGTATATTAATATTCTTAGAGATGCAATGTGAGTAAAAAGAAAAAAGTCATCTTCAAAAAGGACAATTCTGAGATTTGTGTACTACATTTTATACCTAAGCTTCACAGAACCTTGAAAAGGAGATTGAATCATCTTTGGGACAGAAAGAGATGGAGAATTTGCGAGATCTCTTTTCTATTTATACCTACCTTTATCGTCAGTACAAATTTGTGATTGGAATGAGAACTAGCTTATATCTGCTCCAATTTCTGGTTTTGAAAAAAGTGTTCTACAAGAATAGATATGGCTTGTCAGGTTATCTAGTTACTCTGTTTTTGAAGAATTGAGTTGTTGATAGCAGTGTATACACTAAAAAAAGGAAGTCTTTTAGGACTTACACTAAGTTTGTGAAGAAAACACAGAAATTACTGGGGTAGGGATGGGGACTTTAGTTGTCCAGTTTCCTCTAAGGACAAGTCTGATGTCATAGTGTCATCTTTGGATGATGTAAAATAGCAGCTTTGAAATGGTTGACTCCGTTCTAGGTGCTCCTTAGAAAAAAATAATTCCTGTGGTTTTTTCAAATAAGAACTGTAGAGAAGAGAGCATTTATTTCAGTGTCCTGAACTTGAGAGTCCTGAGATGCTGTTCAAGAAAAGATCAAGTGGGATACCTTCAGACAGAAGATTCAGTAAAGATGACTTTAACGGTAAAAGCCTGAAGATGAGGCATATTCCCTGCACAACTCTGGTTGGGTGATATGACACAATAACTCCTGGTGATGTTATTGAAAGTTTCAGCTTCAGGCTGTTGAAGAATGGGTCTGCTTTTTACTGCGTGCTGTATGTATGCAGAGTAGCAGATAGTTCCTGCTCAAAGGTCCTGCCATTCGAACAGGATGTCATGCAGTGTTCTGTAGCGACTGCACACTGATACTGGGCTTTTTTAGGAGAAGCTGAAGAGGAAATTATAGTGGAAAAAAAAGGAGATGGAAAAGGGGGTGAAATAATATAAAATTAGGAGAATAGCATGAGAGGAAGACAAAAGTTTGATGCAAATGTCAAATAATTGGTTCAAGATGAATCCACCACTATTTTCTGAATAATAGCAACACTCTAGGGCTGGAACCCCTTCCTTGCTCCTGCAGGCTGTTCTCAACTGGCAAGGGTGGTAGCTGGGTTTGTACATTTCTAGTGGCTCCCAAAGCTGAAATAGACTATTTAGATTGTTCCAAGTGCATAATCTTCATCTTGCAGATCAGACCTTTGGGTAGGCATGTAGTTGCTCAGGAGTTAAACTTCCCTATTAGTGAACCAGTACTTTTATCAGTAGTAATTGACACCCTGATCAGCAAGCAATACCAGCTCTCCATTCAGTATCTCTCCCTGAAGTCATTTAGGTATCACCATCTTGTGCTGGCTGGTTTCCTGGGACAAGGCAACTCCTCAGAGGTCAGACAGGTATTCCCCTCCCTTCCAGGTCTGACAGGCTCGAAATTTGGATAGTTGCTGACGGTATCATCGCCATAGCACATCCCTGGTCCTGTGGTACCTTCTTAAAAGGCAGCCAGAAAAGTGCTACTGACAGCCCTTGAGAGAAGGAATGTCTGCTAGCTTTTTATGTGTCCAGAATTGCAGAAAAGTTGTCTCTGTCTAGAGTGAGAGCTTATTTATTTTTTAAACTAAGTAGAGAGTTTTTTTCACCTTGCTAAAATCCACAGCTCTTGAAATAAAACAGGAAAAAGGGAATCAGCTCTCTCCTATCTTCCCACTCTGTCATGATTTCTGAACCATTAGATGATTTGCAACCCCAGGAAGGCAGCTGGGTTTCACAGTTCCCTCTATTTTTAAGGTCTTTAAGACTCTGACTACCATAATTTTTTTTTCTATTAAGTAACCACTATTTTTCAAAGACTAATTAAACCTGAGGCCTTTGAAAAACCTGTGAAGCTCCCTGTGTCTGAAGTGGAAATGCAGAATCTTTTATTGCTGCCAAATTAGTCACACAGACCAGGAAAATCATAATTTAAGGTCTACTCTAAAGCTCCATGGTCAGTGTAGTCTTTACATTGATTCAAAAGGACTTGAATATGCTTAAAAATAAAGCTTCTTAATGGATTGGGATGTGTGACAATTTCCAATAATTTGGAATTGATTCACAAAGCAATGTAGTATGTCATTAAAATTTTTCCTATTTTTAAAGACAGTAGAATTAAGGCACTGCCTAATTGATTTGCATTTTCAACTCTTAAAATGCTAGGCATTTTTCCATGGAGTTAATAATGGTATTTATTTATACATACATTGCACTTTAAAAGGCTGCCAAGATAAAAAGTATTAGAGGATTGTCTTCTGTTGACTCTCTGAGGAAGTCATCCCCACCAGGCAGATTAAAAGCCAGTTTGCAAGTTCATCCAAAAGCCAAGAGCAAAGGAGCACGTTAGCAATTCTTCTTGTCTTTTTAATCATTCATTATTCTACCAACAGGACAAGTTTCTTCATTTTTGAAATGGACTCTGGTGCCCAGGCTAATCATGAAGGAAAGTTACGCCCCTCTGTTAGCTTTTCCATCTCCTTCCACCATAGCAGCATAGATTGGTGCTGGAGGGGGTTTCTGCAGGCAATAGCTTCCCTAAAACCTTTAAAGTCATTTTGTGATTCTTTGCTGGGCCTTGGAAGGAATGGTACAAAATAAGCTCCTTCTGTCAGCTTTTTCTTTCCCTTGAATTTGCCTGTGTTCTGCCTTTCCCCAAGGAAGCATTAGCTAAGGAGACCCATTCCACATTCCCTGAAGAAATCTTCATGTGGTCCAAGTGGGAGACTCTACACTGCTGTGATATAGATTCGTCATTTATCTGGCATAAATTACACTTGAACATGGGTGTTATTGCCAGGATTCTGATAAATTCTCTTTAGCTACTGAAGAGACGAATAAAATGCTTTTGCTGTTTTTCTTTTCTTAAAAAGTAATCTTCCCTACACAAGCTATGGAATTTGGGGAAAACAGGCAAAAGGGTTCATACGCGTAGTCCTTGCCTTCTTGGCTGCCTCTATCTAAAGATAAATCTGCTTCCATGTTAGCAGTTGAAAAATAATTGAAATCAGTCATTTGCTTGTGAAGCAGATTGGAAGTATTGTCAAGGCTGAGACCTTATCTCTCATCTGCATTTGAGAGTAAAGTACCTCCTTGGATGCTCTCTGTGAAGTACTGTAGGCAAACAGTTACTGAGGTAATTTGCTGAACAGTCTTAAGCAAACTGGCAGTTTTCAGAGAACATCTGATGTAATCACGTTTTCTATCAGAAGCATGGGGAAAATGTGTCCCGTATTCAAATGTCCATATTTATGTCTTCAGCCCTCTCTTCTGCACCTAGCCAAAACAGCCTGTTTTCACCAAAAATTCTGATAGTTGCAGCCATTCACTGTTTGCGTAGTAGCATGAAAGGTGATGCCTTGGGAAGGCTGACCTGGAACAGAGACTAGACAGAGCTAAAGTAGATATTTCTTAAAAGGCCTTAAAAGGGTACACGTTGGGCAGTACAAGGTGGACTTAAAGTAGCCACAAAATGGGCCCCGGGTCACAAGGTCTTACACTTTCATAAGTTTGGGTCCATTTGCACACTGGAGTTTAATTGTGCGATTACAGCTTCAGATTATGAAGTCCCATCCTTCTTGTTTCTCTCTTCAGTTCTCTGTTTATGCTTTTGGGCCTGAGAACTTGTAACAGTTGTCCTTGGCCTTCAGCAGGAAAAAGAATTTGTTTTGTCTAAGTACTCTGTGAAGAGACCTTATTAATACCTAATACGAGGCTCAGAACTACACACCCAGGCAGCACAGAATCTGAAAAACATGAAAGCTAAAACTTAAGCATGGAAGAAGTCATGTGAATGGTATTCTCCACTTGACTTGGGCCTTTCTTCCTCAAAGGGGCAAGGCAGGTTTTAACTTGCCAATCATCCCAAAGGGCAAAATTTCACTGCTGATCTAGTAGAACTCTGAGGAATACTCTAGCTTTTTCAGACAAGAGGCTTCTCTTAGCTTTTCATAGCTCTGGATTGTTTTGCTATTTCAATAATTTTCATAAGAAACTATTTATAATTTCACTGATGAAACAATTATGAAACTGTATTGGTTTGTGTTTTCATCAGTTTTTGACTAATTAAAATAATGACCAATTGAGAGTTTCCCTTTCCAATCTGCCTTTAGGGAAAAAACTGCGCAAGAAACTCAATTTACCTGCTCAATCAGCCAATGCTACTTAGTAGTCATGTCGTGCGACATTGTCTGCTAGAAGCCCAACTCAACAAGTGAAGCCCACACACCGTTTCAAAAGAGAAGGCAGAGGAAGGTTGCCTATCTATCTGTAGACCACAAGTTTGTGTCTTGTTACTAAGTGTTTCTGTGTGCTTTCATCCTCTTTTTGGAGGTATGACAGGGCATTGCTAACAACATACTTGTTTAAGAGCACCCAGAAGAAATCCCAGCACCTACAGTCATAAAAACATCTACGTACATAAGAGAAACAGTAGCGGGCTGTGGCTCACTTTCAGAGTGTAAGTGGGTGGAGGTTCTAGGAATTGTTATTTTGTAGCTAATATATGACCTGTAATGTTTGCTAGAGTTTTACTAGATCAGCAGTGAAGTTTTGCCCTTTGGGATGATTGGCAAGTTGAAATCTGCCTTTCCCCTTTGAGTAAAAAAGGCCCAACTCAAGTGGAGAATACTATCTGAGATTTAAAGTTTGTTTCTCAGAATACTTTGCCTTTGTGTTTTCACAATTTTCATGTACAAGAAGTAGGTTGGTTGGGTATTTTAATTCCCCCAGGGACACATTTGAATACTGGAGTTAAAGGTACACTTTTTTTTCATATTTGTTCTATTTCTTCAGTTCTCACCACCAGTGTCCCCTCTGTGGATGCAAGAAATTCCCAAATAAACCTACATATTTATATTTTGTGTTTTTGTGAAAAGCACAGCCATTGCTGCTCCTCCCTCCTCTTGGTCTTATTTTCTATTCAAAATACAGAGCTGGTGTGTTTAACTGTTTGATGAACTCCAGCAATTTTGACCTCTTTGGATCCACAGCCATTCTTGTGAGATAACTTCATTTTAACTCCAATGTTCAGAAGTTGTCTATCCTTGTGGGCAGTACTTTTTGTCCTGAATCTCTGTGCTTGAGATATCATAGGGAACAGGAGACCATCTAGTGTGACAGGTACCCAGCAAAAAAGCTTTTCACCTCTTGAGTGATTTTGAGTGATTAAAATCTCTTGAGAGATTTTACCTCTTCAGTGAAGCTTAGAAGACTGTTCAGAGAACCTGAAGAAGACTTTTGAATACAGCCTACATGAACCTGTGGCCATGCAGAAAACAGCCCCAGTTCAGATCCCTACTGTTGCTCATGATATGTGTGTATTCTAATTCACTCGTCATGGGAAGGGTCTATCTCCTCTGCTAACTTGCAGCCTCAAAGTAGATCCTAGCAAGGAAATTCTTTTCCAGGCTTACTTGCTGTTTGGAACACCACAGCAATCTCAGTAATGTGGAGATGAAAACAAAAGTGGCATATGAATTTTGAGCCTTTCAGTCAAGCTACCCACAATAATAAATATGACATTCTCAGCTCAGTTTGAATTAACTTATCAAAGAGGCTTTTGACTATTTGCTACTTATCATTCTTCTGTTTTGTTTGAAGATGTCTTAATTTTTATCTTAAGGTGTTTATTTTCCCCCTAAACATTCTGTATTATAGTAGAACAGTTTTGTGCATTACTTAAGTATAAATAGGGCCTTAGAAAATCATTGGAGCCTTAGCTTTAACCACCTTAGCTGTGGTTAAGCAAGAACAGAACCTTGAGAGATACCTATGCAAAAGGATGGCCCATACCCATGAGTCAGTTTCTACATGCAGTTCCACCATATTGTTCTCCATCATGTGGAAGTCTGGGAAGTATTGGTTGCTTGAAGGTCCTGTCATTGTGCTGTCTGTGCTGACTTTTCCTTCCAGGATATTAACAGTATACCAGGGCATTAAACCCTCAGCTCTCTTCCAGCTCCCAGGTTTGCATACAAGTAAATCAGATGAAAATTATGTGATAGGAAAACTGATTTATGTATTCCAACATTGAAACACATCTGTGACTCCCATTTATATGCTTCAACTAAAGGCCACTGAAATCTCCTTTTGATTTCAGTGGTATCTGGATCAAGCCCTCCATCTTGACCATCTGTGGGGTAGGTCCTGATACAGTATATTCTTAAGGATATGCTTCATTTCATCCCCATTTAATAAAGAAATTAAGTGTGTGATTAACTTGAGTAAGAGGTGAAGCCTGTGCTAAAAGTCAAGCATGAACTTTGCTGAACTGGGGCATAAATACTAATTTACTTTAGAGGCTGTCCTCACTCAGCATCTGGAAAACAGGGCTTCTGCACACACAGCCCATATCAGATACAGAATATTTTATACAGAATTTTTAACAGAACTAGGATACAGAACTTTTCAGACCAGAGCTATCTAAAATCAAACCATTTTGAAGAAAAACACTCTGGCTTGTTTGTGCCCTGTCATGTTCATGGGTCCTTCATTTTACAGTAAATTTGGCTGCACTGCCTGGGTGTGCTCGTAATGACAGCCACCTATTTTGAAATAAAAACTGGTAGAAATTATTGATAGAACAGAAACCGTGTCAACAGTGCCTTAACTCACCATAATTGCTTATTTTTCAGTCCAGGTTGTTTGTTTTGTACTCCAGTCCTGAGGACCTCAAAAACTTACTTCAGTAAGTACTATGCAAATGAATATTTCCACTAATAAAATATGTATGGACATCTGAAATGCAAAACATGTACATAAATTGCTGTGTGTTTGCTGAGGCATAGGAGCTCTATGTGTGACCTGAGCACATGAGAAGTAATTCAAATCAGCTTAGCACTAGCTGAGCTGGCGATCTGGAGAGCTATGAGGGCCTGCTTTATTTAAATAAACTTGAACTTGCCAGAGACTAGAGGCACTGCTAAATGAGATCCAGTGAATGGCTCTGTGGTGGCCTATGAAGTTACCTGCCCTACTTACTGAGTGTCTTGGAAGTTGCCCCTTTGCACAGCAAAACTAGCAGAACAGAAGGTGTGCCCCACCCCAGCTGCTTTATTGCCACAGTCTGCTTCTTGCTTTAAACTGCAGGTGAAGTGAAATTTTACCTAAATCAACAGACTTCACACTGAAGCTGCTGAGGCACTGACTACATTCTCTTGACTTGTCAGTGAGCGTGGCAACCACAAGTATGGTGTTAGTAACTCCTTAAATTGTTGCAAAAAGGTATGATAAGCTCATCTCTTAATACCCTGACAATCAACAGCAACTACATCACGGCTGATGTGGGAAGTCCTATTACCCCCATAACTTAGACCTGTGGCTTTTGTGGCACACCAGGGCTTTGGTCTTTTAAGCACAGCTTGCAAAGAACTGTATTGCAGGAATTGTCTTTTTAATTGCAATGAGATGGCTGCCGAAAAAAAAGCAACTCAGCTCTTGGGATTTACAGCCAAAATATCTTCAGATGGCTACGAAAACGCCTTAGATTTCTTTTTGTGACTATTCAATCTTGAAGGTCCTTTCTGGTGTGCATAGTGAAAAGCAATATATATTAACCATCCTCTAAAAAACAGGTAAGATAAACAGTGTTTTATTTCTTCCCTTCTAAGGATTTAAAAGAACTAAGAGTATCTGCCAGATTTACAAGGAGGTGTGTTTCGGCGGTGTGGCTGAGATGAATTCAGATTTGTAGATGAGCCAAAGGATGAATATTTCTGCAGCTGAAAACAGGAGTGAGTGCAATGGATGCATATCATGTCCATGTGGCAGAAACAAAAAAATAAATCTGTAAAGTTTCCTTCTTGCTTAAATTACAATTCCATAAAATTTAAAATGCCTTCAGCCCTTTCAGTATTGAGGCCAGCCCTGATAGCTTCAGTAGTAGCATGACTTCTCTGGCCTCTGTAATACAATTCCTGATTTACTGCAAGAGATCAAGCTCAAGGCCACTGCAGCTCCATTTTACTACTTCATTCAATATATTGGGTATGTTGTTTATTAAATTGTCAGCTATCACTGCACAGGCAATTCCAGCCTGTGTAACTATACTTCCCATCTGTGGGTTTGGCACCCCACTGAATAGCCCTCTAGTCACACACTTCCCAGTAAACAACAACAAAAAAAAAAAAGGCAAAAAAAAAAGGCCCTCAAATCTGCAGCTTGATGTATTCACACTGAAGAATGCTCAAGTTACCCTACCACTGAAGTATTACAGAAGGGGCAATTGCTCCAGACAGAGAGACTGGGATTGAAAAGCTGATGTCTTCAGTTTGCCTGACTGAATTTACTAGATTGAAAATGCAAGTGTGACTGCAGTCTCTTCTTCCAGCAGAACTGGATGATGGGCCGTGCTGAGCAGCTGGGAAATGGTAAGTCTCCAGTCATTACTATGCTTCATAAAATGGACATCTGCTGTGGGCCAAGCTAGGCACCTAAGGGAATGCCTACATGATCTTCTCCAGGAAGGCTTAGGCTTTCTCTGCCCACATCCCAAGCAGGTGCATGCTCCAGAGAACCCAAGCAGGCATGTCAGGAGGGCAATAAGCATGAGTTAATATTCCCAGCATCCCAGCAGGATTACTAGGTCAGGTTTGGCACTTTACTCCTGAGAACTATGCTGCTGGCTCCAAGTGTTTCATGTCTGGGAGACACAGCTCAGCAGCACCAGTCTGTGATGTAGGTAGGATTGATGGAAGAGATGAACAAAGTGCCTGAACGAAGCATCTCACCTCCCGCAGCCCAGAACACTGTAGACTGTACATCCAATTCCCAGGTGCTTTGTTCCCCTCGTTCCCTTCATAGGGATGATAGGCACCTAGCTCAGTGTTGTGAACAGCAGCATTTCATTTTGCTTTTAGGTATGGCATTACCAGTGTTACAACACCCCAAATGGCACTAAATATCAATGTGTTATTTTGGATCTTCCCCAAGGACCAGAATTTGATTTTTTAAAAAATCATATTTTGTTAAGAAGTGTGTTAGGGGTCTATTAGCCTCTCTACAGCTGACACTCAAGGCCGTGTGTGCAGCAATTTGTTACAATGCCACTAAACCTGGCAATTTAATTATGGGATGCCAGTCCTTTCTTCTCTGTTGTGAAGTGAACATAGTCATCACTTGTTTCTATTTTTGCATGAAAATGATTCATAATGTAGAATGTACTGTACTACAAAAGGGATGGAAGAAAATAGTTCCATGATACATGTTGGGAGACAGAAGCAATGGCTTGGTGCTGTGATTCACGCTTGTACTGCCCAGGCATTCCAAAAATGGTTTTCTTCACAATTAGCCACAAAATCTGTAAACCATAAAAGGAAAACCATCAGTTTAACAGCAAGCGATTCCGGCTGGCTGCTTGAAATAGAGGAAGGTGATAATTCATGGAGCAAGTGAAATGTCAAAACTTGCTGGACATTTTCTCCTAATTAACTTTATAATCAGGCAGCCCACAGTGGCAGTCTTTGCTCTGAAACTGAAAAGACTTACTGTGCTTCAGTAATCGATACGGTCTGATGAGAACCAACCCCTGATACTTATTATGGTGTGTCTGTGGCACAGTGCCTTCTGTGCAGCCGCTTGTTGAGGACTGGAGCACATATGGGATTGGCTGGATGCAGCCCTGCTCCCCTGGACAGTGGAGGGGCTGCTGCCCACATATTCCCTGTGGAACAAACTTGGCAGAGGGAAGGCAGTGAGTAGGCTGAGCCCTGGCAGATTGCTCTTCCCCCAGCACAACAAAAAAGTGAAAACAACACTGCTGAGAGCACTCAGCTGGATGTCAGCTGAAATATGAAAATGTGGGTGTTGCTTCCCTCAACAAGACTTTTTGCATTTTTGGGACCTCCTCAAGCTTGGCATAACTAGGTGTGCCTCAAGGACAATGTGCTCCTTCCAAGGTTTTTTATGAGGTCTGAGGATCTGTCATCTTTGACTAGGAGAAGTTACAGTTACAAGACAGGGCAAACTGGAACTATAGCTAATGACACCCCTCTTACGATTTATAAGCAGAATATTTATTAACACATGCATCCTAAGAGGTGCCATGTACTTGGGAGTGACTCTGGGAAAACATATACACAATTCTTACTACAGAAGCATGCAAAATTTTATTACAGCTGCTAATTTAATTTTTTAAACCAGAATCAGCAGTGATAATGCTTGTGTACATTCTGCCTTGTGACTGCTATGCTTAACTCAGCCATGGTCTTGGCTGTATTTCTTACAGTAGACAGAGAGCCTTTTAACCTTTTTGGGCTAAATCTATTTGCTGATCAAAAATCTTAAAGTGCCACTAATTTCTAGATATCTAAAGAAAATGAGAAAGGGTTGTTTTTTTTTTTTTTAATCCTACGTTATCTATGCCTTGCCATATTTATAATTCTAGATAAAATAGTATTTCTAAGAAATAAAATAGGCATCACTAGTGTTTGTCTGGAAATATAGCAAAGGATTGCATTAATACCAATTATCATGGGACAGATGCTCTCATTTAAGTAAAAACTATCCATTCATTTGAAAATCCTTTAGGATCTCATTAACTGCTCCATTCCAGGTAACCTATTTTGGTAGGAGAGCCATTCTGAGTAAACAGCAACTTCCTAAATGAGTTACAGATACTGCTATTATACAATAATTTGCAGCAAACTATCTATGACACTTCTAATGTTGTACTTGTAGCCTTGGAATTTCAGCCAGAATCTGGAGTGCTTTATGGACAAACTAGAGCTGCTTGGCTGCTGATTTGGAGAACCCATTTACACTTTGTGTTTATTTTGCTGTGTAGCTGTTTTGTGCCAGAAATGTTCTTGCCTGACCTCAAGCTAACAGCTAGTTATAAATGGCATCTGTGCTGAGGTTTTTGATAGTATACCCTAAGTAATCTCATAAGCAACTGCTCCCCTTCTAAATTTCATCATCATCACCTGATGCACTAGTGCAGTGCCAGTGTGTGTGGGGGCTAGCTTTTCAATTTCATGAGTGCATATCAACATCCTGGGAATGGCTTAAAATACAGTTATGGTCAGTAAAAGGATTTTGTGAAAGCAATGACCCTGTGTTCTATATTAATTCTGAATTGTAAACATAGCAAAATATACACAAGTCCTACTTTCCAGATGTTTTCTTTATCCTGGTATTAACTGTCAGGAGAAAGCTCTTAGCAATGTCAGGTTTATTGCTAAATGTCAGCTGCTTCACGTAATTCATGTAAGAATTTTTCTTCGTCGCTTCAACGTTTCCAATATTCTTTCAATTAACCCCCCCTCCAAAACAGTCTTTTAACAGTCACGATCCCAAAGGTCTGTGACTCTCAGGATGAAGGGCTCCTGGGATTTCTCTCTGTGGTCCTGTGTCAGGAAGGGCCTTTCCCCCTAATCACCAGTCACCTTTACTTAATTGTCCCTAAGTCAAATTTGCTAGACTTACAAATTAAGACCCCAATCATTTGTTAGCTCTTACTCAAGAAAGTCTCAGCACTCTTTGGTTTAGCTCAGTGAGAAGGATCATGGGCCTCCAAAGACCAGTCTGCTTATGCTTTTCCCCTTCCCTCCTGCTCATCACTTAACCAGGTCTTTGAAGCTGACGTGTAGTCTCAGGCCAGCCCTGCAGCTGCTGCTGAGGGTCAGATCGGCACTGCCCCAGCAGCTCAGGCTGCCACCACCCAGCAGGGACAGCCTGGAGCTCGGGCATTCAGCTACGACTGTCATGCTCGTAAAGCTTCTGCCTCCAGCACTCCAATCCATTTCTGCAAGCCTCTGAAGCTTGTTTTTGTCACTGCAGTGCTTGTTTCACCATTTGAGTGGCATCGTGGCTTGTGGATTATGTCCATGGCTGTCTTCCCTCAGTAGCTCTGCTGCTTGCTTTCCCCAGCACACCAGAAACTTGAGTTTAGCAGGAAACCTTACTCTTCCTTGTTCCAAAAGCCGAAAGTAATCTCCCCCTTGACCTTGTCTGACCATTTGGCCTGTTCTTTGACGAAGGAGAAAACGTATAATTTACAAAGCATTCCCATGTGGCTTAAAAACATCCTGCTAAAAGGATTTGTTCCTATCTCCCTCAGGGGACCACTATATTTGAATATGCCAAATGTACATAGAAATGTCTCTGCAAGTGTAATAGAACCACGGCAAGCCTTGCCACTTCTCTGGGAGGCTGCTGCAAGCCTCTTTCATTTGCTGGCTATTGGGTGTGTTATTAAGGTGCTTGTATCTTCTTTCTTAGCTCTCTTTTGAAGCACACATAATAGCTCTTACTAACCAGCAGCAATCGAACCCTTGTCTTAAAATCCCGTCAATGAAGCAGCTGTAGGATGAGAACAGCAGTACTTGTAATGGCAGGGTGCTGACTAGCTTGTAGATTGGCACATACTCTACCTACTTCCACAGCCATCTAAGGTCAAAATGCTTCAAGAGCCAAAAGAAATCTATTAATATCATTCTGAGTGTCATGGCTAAGGTCCAGGTAAGGAGAGCCTCAAGAAGGTATCTTTAGAGAAGCAAAATTCTCAATTTCCCATCTATATTATGACAACTAATAATCTGCTTTTATGGTTAGTCATTAAATGGTCACTGAATCAGTATCAGTGTGGTTTATTTGCCGTGCAAGTAACAGTAATGGTGGGTGTGAGGTCTGCCGAAACTGTGGTCTGTTTTGGACAGCTGACTATTCAGAATTCTTTTCATTCATAAACCTGCTTTCTTTAGTCACCTGCAACCTCTGTAATGCTTTTCCCTTGTTGCTCATTCTTTTTTCCTCTTCTCTGTCTTGTCCATAGGATTATACTTGGCATCCTATTCACTTTTGTTTCAAACATGCCAACTTTGATCTATCTGATCTTTTATTCTAGCTGACCAACATGAGAAAAAGTCTGACACAAAACCTAGGGAAAATGCTGCTGAAGTTTAAGAAAGAAATCCAGTAATCTTCCTTCTTTTATAATACTTACTGTAGCTTGTGTTTACTATTCGTCATAAAGTTGATCTTTAGGATACAGGACTCTAAACTTCCCATCCTAGGTGACAGGAGTATTTGATGGCACATTCATTTATTCAGGGTGATGAAGGCTAATTCTTTATTAGACTGCAAAGGAAAGACATCATGCAGTTTTTTACTGTGCATCTCATGACATTTTATACTTAAATGGGACTTATGTGGTTCATGAATTGGCCTTAAATCATTTACATGCTGTCACTAAGCATTTTCTTAGCAGCTGTTCTTTCCTTTAGTTAATTACTTATCAAATGTCAAAAAGTGATGGCTGAGTGAAACGTCCTGTTATCTGAACAAACCCTAACTTCACAATCATTTTCTGTAGACAAACAAAATTAAGTGCTACATGAAAAATCACGAGACATTGTGACTGCACAAAAGCTTCATTTTTTATGCCTGACTAAACCCGACAATCAAAAAATAAGGGAGGGGAGCAGGGAGAATTAATAAATATACATTGCCCTACCTAATGGTTATGAACAGGCTCAGGATGGACCACAGCTGTTAAAGACCAAATAGTGGGTTTTTTCTGGAGACAAATATAAAATCCTTTTATGGAAGATTATGTTTTAGAATTGGCTGGTGGAAGTTGTTGGGGTTTCTTTCAGATAAGTATTCAAAAATCTGCTCATATTCAACAAAATGTATGTTTTCATTCAAGATGGGACTAATAACTTGAAACTTACGGAAAAGCAGACATGACTGCAATAACTGACCAGCATTACCTCTATCTTCCGTGGCTATAAAATTATTATTTGGGTTTGGTTTGGAATGGGGTTGAGGATTGAATAATCTGTTCAAAAATGTAAGCTTCAGTTCATTTCCCAGCAAAAAAATAGCACAGCCATTAGAAAGGAACATATAAATACAAAGAAAATGTATTGCATAATATGCTAGGGCTATTTTAGTGTGCTTTTCCTCTTCACAGAGTTGCTATGTATTTTCTTAATGGCAGAGATCAACTTCCAAATATAACTAGGAATGCCTTTTCTGGATTGCTTTTGATTGCTTCGATTGCAGCAATTTCAAGTTTGGGCTTAAAATGAGATAAGAATATGTAGAGGAAAGCTTGAGTTATGGTGTAGTTTGCTGTCAATGTCTACAAACAAATGACATGGATAGGACTTCAGTTTCATATTAAGAGGAACTTCCCTAAATAATGTTCCTTCTTAGTTCTCCTCTAACCCTGAAATGACAGGAGATGCTAAAATAACATGAGAGTTTTATACCAGTGTCTATCAAGTCTAATCTAATCAGAAATAAGCCTCTAATGTGTCACTGACAAAAAAAAAAAAAAAAAAATGTGAGGACAGGATCTTTTAATATACACAAAAGCACTTTAGCTCAACAGGATGAGTCTACATTTATTTTAAACCTTGCAGTTATTTCTGTGAATGAAGAGCGGGGATCAGAGTATCTCAGGAATGAAGTATCTGTTTGTAACTCAGCTCTGGAAAGTGTAGCTCTCATTTGCACATCTAAAGCCCACCGGTTAAAAAGCTCTTGCGAAAGGAGCAGAAAACCCTGGCTGAGCCCTGCAGCAGCTCCAGCTGTCCAGCGAACAAAGGCAGGAGGACTATGGCAAAAAAAGATGACAGGCAGTGTTTTGCTCTGAGGACTGGAAAAAAAAATGTACCAGGATGTGCTGCCTTAGTCTGGGACTGTGTTAGCTCACAAACTCAATATGACTCCCTGGAGAGGGAAAAGCAAGAAACTAATACAAAAAGGGGTTATATCCCTACCAGGCATTCACAACACCAAGCAGGGGAAACTGAGGCAAAGGGTTGTTGCCCGCAGCAGTGTCAGCAGCCGTGTTTTCCTTTCATTCTATATTAAAAAAGGAGCTTATTTAGCACTCCTCTCTTAGTCCTTTTCCCTCCCTTCTTTGCCTGTTAGGAGGGAAGTATGGCCTATCATGGCAGTTCAGGGAAGATATTTTCTTTTCCAATGCCCTGAGCAAAAGGAAATCTTCCTCCTTTTTGTTGCTAATTGTACCTAAGAGAAGAGATGCATCTACTGTTTAGAAGCAGCACATTATTCTATGCAATCTGACTGCAGTCTAAACAATGATGAAAAATTTAGGAATTTGATGGTAGTGATGCACTAGAGATAACAAAGTTCTCAACTTCTTGTTTATATTGCAGCATCCATATGTAATGTTTGATAATGTGTTTGCTGTGACATTGACACGATTATCTGCATCAGTTAAAATGAGTGTTAATTTATAATCAACTGTGATTGGAATACTGTTCCATGGCATTGAGTTATTCACCACAAGAAATGTTCCATTAGTCAATCCAAGAGACTAAAGGGCAGGGTTTAAAAAAAATTAGCTGCCTAGACGTGCTAATAGTGTTCTTAGGCAATTTATTTTTAATTCTAGTGTTTCTTCAAAATACTCACTTTGAAACCAGTACTCATAAGAAGTTTCTTCCTTGTACATTGCTTTCCTTAAAAGTGCTTGCACTTGAAATGAAAATATAAATATATATAAAAATATAAATAGTATGGTGGGCTCAGAAAATTAAGACAATTTTTTGAAGAGCTCTTTGGAAGTAGGAAAGACCCCTGAACTGAGAAATAACTGCCTTTTACTCTAGGAACTGATAATTGGGCATATACACTGCAGGATGTTTTTCCTCGTTTACGTGCTCATTGTCTGGGCTGGACTAAACATTTGCAGGATGTGCAGCACACTGTAAAGCCAGGCTCCTAGAAACCACTGTGTGGAATGAAAGTTCCTCATCAGCATCAGTGCTCATTCTTCCTTGCTTGATTGGGGTGATCCTGTGCTTTCCAAGTGCTATTATGCATGCTGTTTGTTTAAAAAATCAAAGCAGCAACAAACTTTGAGTGCATCGCGATGATTCACATCACAGCTACTGGTGCTCAAAATATTGTGAGCTACATATGGTAAAGAATACACTTTAAAGGCATTTATCTAATGCCAAAAGTCTTTTGTTGTTGATGGGCAATGTAAGGTCTGTGAGTCACCCACCACACTTAATCACTGTGGCTAATAATTGGAGAACAGGAGCTCCCCATGGAAGCTGTTGTGTAATGTTGATTTTAATAGGTCCTTGCTCAAGCCTACCCTTTTTCATAATGTGAGGGCACCTAGTATCTCTGCAACATGAATAACCCCAGTGACTTCATTGTGAGTGAAGCACGGAGCATTGTGAAAGCCTGGCTCCACCAAAGCCAGTGGTAAAACCCACACTGCGTGCAGTGAGGACAAGATCTCACTTGCAACATCTCTCTCCTCAGCTCTGCCAACTGAGAGATGAGACTCATGGGCCCAGTGTCCTCTCATGTCCTCACTATGTGAATAGGGTGAAATGCTTGCCAGCCATGCTGGTACCAGTCTTGAACTCAGAGGTACTCTTTTATCTCTTTGAGTCTCAGGCATTTTGTATTCACTTTTATGCAATCTGTCATTTTTGTGGCTGAATGAACTCTGGCTGAATCCTACTTTCAACCAATAAGTATTTCCACAAAGTCAGTGTGAGTTCCAATCCCTGCTTCAAATCTGTCAATGCAGGAAGCTAATCTTGCAATCACTTTACAGATGTGCAGAGGTGCCAAGTTTAGCCTACCTGACTGTCCCCCGGACGGTGAGGGGGGCTGTGTGTTCCTCCTGGGAAGAGGCATTGATGGGGCAGAGCAGCACCTGGGGCAGGATCCTTGCTGCAGCTCACTTGTAAAATAGGTCTCACAGTGTTATGACTCAGCTGGTTTTATTTGTGGCAGAAATGTAAATGTCTACAAGGCAGGAGCCACACAAAAACCTTTGCTCAGCAAGCTTAGGAACACAAAGCTTCCATGCTCTGCAGGTGCATAAGCCCCTGAGTTTAATTCAGATTCTACTCCTAGCTGGCGTTGTTCATCCCCTCTGTAAATGAAGACATCTTATTTGGGTAGTCAGCATGGTTTTTAGAACAGATACTCAGGTTAGAATACTTTGACCTCAAGTTTTATTTACAATGTAGGACTCTCACGCAAATTGCAACACAGAGCGGGGGCAGGGGGGAAATACAACATCTGGTCGGGTTTTATAGCTTCTACTCTAATGCATCATGGCAAATCCATTTAAGTAAGCTGTATAAAAACATCATCATTTCTGCTTAATTATAAATCTGTTGCATATCATTTCGAGTTTTGAAAATGAATGTGGATAAAGAGACTTACCTCTAATTCTAATCTATATTGATCTCTATCAAGAGATGAACAGATGATGAACTTAAACCATCCAGTTCTATTCCAGTGCATTTCCCATCTGTACAGAAATGGAAAAATGTTTACTGTAATTAAGATCTAACACTTCAAGTAAACAATTATGGTGTTGAGAGATTAAAAAAAAAAAAAAAAGAAAAGAAAAAAGAAAAAAACACCATCAGTGAGAAGCAAAACCACATGTGAGAAAATGTCACTACATTTTGGCAAGGTCAGTTGACACCAGAATACAGAAAGCAGGACATGCGCTCATCAGTTTGAGTAATGGGTGTGTTCTTCCTCTTGGCAAAATGCATAAAGGTGAGCACATTGCTTAACAGCTACGTTCAGCTTTGTCTCCTCCAAAGTTTAAAATAATATTAATAACTTTCTAAAATGTGTCTGAGAACACTGGTTTGGTTTTTATGCTGATGCTGTACTAGTCAAAAGAAACAATCACTCATCTTCCAGGTCTATCACTGCGTTGGGAAAGACACAAAACTACAGTGCTGGGGAAGTGATAAAATCCAAACATATGAGAGACAAAAAGGCCAATGACACTCATCAAAAACTGCAAAGGCCAAGAGGGCATTAACCTCTGTTCCTTGTGTGAAGATTCTTGCTGACTTAGGTTTATAGGTATCACAACATCTTGAAGCAGTACCTTGACATTTCTGTCTGCCAGGAAAGTATTTACTGCTTTTAGTGGATGAGGAATCCCTCAATAGAATGGTGGAATAGTGTGTGACCTGGTTGGCACTTGTGAGTCCTGTAATCTGTCACTCTTGTCTGCCTGGATTTGGAGAAAAAAGATCTCTATTTCCTCTACTTTCAACTCCCCATCACGTCTGATGTAACTTCTTTGTGAAGTATCTGAACAAACAACCTGATTAACGTGACAACCATAGGGATATACATCCAGAGATGGCAAATCTCAGTGACTATGGGCTTAGTCTACTTAGCCAGTTGTGAGAAGGAAACATGAACAAGGATGAGGCTGTTTTCAGCTTAGCCAAGGATAAGCACAACCAAGACTTCCTTTTCAGCTGTGACTTGAATTATCACCAGGGTCTGGATACTCAAGGTAGCCCTGGGACCAATTAGCATGTGCTGTACAGCATCCACACCTCTGAACAGCCCTTCCTTTGAGAAATGTATTTAGAAAACTGCAAATCACAACCCAATGAGTCTTTCTCCAGAAACAAGAATCATCACAGTACATTTATTTCTTCCTTGGAATAGGAAATATATACACAGCTGTTTTTTATTCCTTATTTCTGAAGCAGCAGGAGATAATTATCTTATTTCAATGTGCTATTCCAATTACATTCTGGTTTACAATCCTACAAAATTTAAAAAAAAAAATTAAAAATCCTTATATGCCTATATTGTTATGAAAGTGTTATATATAAAATTTTGTGTGTTTAGAGCCAAAAAGTTTAAAAAGAAATCCAGTGTATTTTGTTTGTGCTTGCTTACTTGCATTACTCTTCAGCTCGAATAATACCAATTAGATGGTTTATGATTATTTCACATTGAATTTCACTGCAGGCTCTCTCTGCCACAGCACAGCTCTTCAGTGGTTCACTGGTTGCAGATCCTGTGGGGAAAAAAATTACTTCTTTGTTGGAAGATAAAATTTAGTCTGGAATTTGTTTAAATTGCTGCTGCCTGCTGATTAATCCTGGACTTTATCACAGACTCATTAACATGTGGGCCCTGATACTTTGGATGGTACGGATGCTTTGGCAAACCTCAGGTCTGGCTTGGAAATCCCTGTAATGCCAAAGAATTAAATCCCCAACCCACTGAGGTCGGGGAGTGAGGAATAAGTAAAAGGAAGTAAGGTTAAAACTATAAGTCCCTGAAGTAAGAGTTTGGGTGCACTGACTTAGCCAAGAGCCCAGGAATCCCATGCTGGCTCATGCTCAGGGAGTGACTTGAGTCCCGTTGGCACACAGCACACCACGGCCCAGTCACTAGCTCCACTAAGGAGATAACAAAGGGGTACTTGTTTTTTAAAGTGAGTTCGGCCTGTGTCTCATACTGAGCCTTTTGCAGAAGTTGGTGCCCACACTTCCCTCTACGAACGTGAGTTGGTGAATTAAAACAGGATCGTGTGTGCTTGTCAATGACCAAAACCCAGAGATCGTCCTGGACCTGTTTTACTGGACTTCCTGTTTGTTGGAGGCAGCGTGGCTCAGCAGTGCACTCAGTGGGCACTGAAAAGCTGTGGAGACCACGGGCAAGTAATTTCATCTTTCTGTTATTTTGACTTCCCTACACATCAGCAGAGATAATGACCTCTCACCTCTGCTGGCTGCTTTGGAGGTCACAATGACAATGGCTACTCAAGACACTGGTTATGGATCTAGACGCGGCACAAGAGAGGCTGGGCTCTTATTTTGATCTTTCAGACCCTTTTGCAACACAGTATTCTTAAAGGAAGTCTTTTTTTAATAGCTCTGCATGTTTACCACTCATTATTCCCTCCTTTATCTGGTATTTCTTGGTTTTGATTTGTGAGGACAACAATAGGGCCTGGAAGCTATGCACCCACAAGGTGGTTTCCCAAGCAGCCATGAACTATTGCAGGCTGGGTTGGAAGCGTGTCACCTTCATCATCTTGCAAAACAGCATCAGGAATACAAGGAGGAGGGCAATGCCACCTCTCTCCAGACACGATTTCTCACCTGGGGGAACCTTGGAGGGGGCTCAGAGGAGCTGCAAATGAGGAGGGAGTTCTAGGCCATGCAACTCAGAGGAAGAAAAAATATTCAGGGATGTGGGAGGAAAGGAAGTAAAATAATTTTTCTAAAAAACCTGAACAGCCCTCTGGCAGACCAAGTAGAAATAAAACTGTAAAGAAATTGCAAGAAACTACAATTAGGTGAATGTTAATCAGAAAAGAAGGCTCTAAACATAAGGTACTCTAATGTACTTATTGATGGCGATAGAAGAAGGTGAAAACTCTGCACATTTTATTTTCTGGCCTGATTTGTACTTCAGTCTATGTATAATTTAAAGTATTGACTTCAGTGGGAATACTTGTGTTGTGAGAGCCCTGCGTGTGTGTTATGTGTCTGTTGGAGCCAAGGGCTCTGGTGGGAGCGGTGCTTTCTGTGCTGGTTAAGGTTGCTAAAGTGTTTTTAATTCTATTTTTGCTCTTTCTCTGGCACTTAAAATTGCTTACAGCTTTCTGAAACTTTATGTACTGAGCTGAACTCTTCCAGATGGTTTCCTTTTGAAACTGGTTTCATGCATGTGGGCAAGAGAAAAACCAGTTCAGCCATTTAAAATCAGCAATGGCCTTTATTTCCATGCACTGGTTTTAAATATTTCAGAAATGCCTTCTAATCCATAGAGTTGTTTCCAACTAGAGGTCAGACTTGCAAGGTGTAAGAACCCTTTCTCCTGAGACCTGAAAAACTGAGCACTTCACAGATGTAAAGTTTACCTTTATTTGATTTGCTTTTTTTGTTTGTTTTTAATAATTTTCTTGAAGTAGTCCTAAAAATGGAGAATGCATTGTTCATAAGTTGATGCAGTGTGCCATGTTCCCAGTGTAGGTGCAGTTTTAGATTTCTGCTTAGGTGCGTGAAATAAATAACTGGGTCTTAATACTGCAAGTGAAGTTGGGCATGGCCAAGGGAAACTGTAGAGTAAGCATTTGAAATTAAAAAATGTTACATCAATGTAGTTGTCCTCTGTGGGAAGCTGAGCAAAGCCTTGGAAAACTTTGCATTTACAGGTGAGACAGGGTATGTCTTTGCCAATGACAAGCAAAAGCAAGCAAGAACCTTCCTGAAGGTGTTTTATTTATGTGGTTCCTGGTGATCCTCAGGCAGGAAAAGCTTTCTTCACAGTGCTGTGGCTCAGACTCACTCAGGAAACACTGCACTGCTTTTAAAAGACAGTCAAATATTCTGCGCTTAATTTGGCAGTGGAATCTGCAAGGTGGCTTGGGTGCCCCATGTGTGACTGCCTCATCTGCTGGCTGGTGTTAGCAGCACCTGTGCCGTACTGATGTACTGTGCCAGGAAGGTGTCCAGCTGCTGAGAGGGAAATCCCTTCTTGTTTCAGCTGATGCTTCACATCCTTCGCTGGTGGCACAGTTTCCCTAGCAGCTGCGAAAAGGGTCACCCTGGAACTCTGGGTGAAAAAGAGAAAGAAAAGAAGCTTGGATGCTGAGGTGTGCCATGTGCTCAGGCCACCATCTGGAGGGTGGTGCTTCCTTAGGAGCAGAAAGGTGAGCATGGCCAGGAGTTGTCACTCTGCACAGGGAACCCCTGTGAACAAGTCACAGCAACACAGAAACACTTGTCCCGATTTCATTTGTCTCTCACAGCTTTCCTACATCTTCCTCCCTGTGAAGTTTCTCTTGGCTGGTGTGACAATTTCCACCTAGCCAGGAGAGGAGGTCGGTTCCCCTGATACACCCAAAGGAAAAGAGATATTGTTGTGTGTCATTTCTTTTCCATATTGAAAGACACAGGAGAATGAAGGTGGGGCAGATGGGTGTGACCTGCCTCGAAAGAGAGCAAGGCCAAATGAAGAAATACGGGGGTGGGAGAGCCACCCTTATCAAGCATCATAAATTGCTTTCATTGTGAGACATCAAAGCAGAAAGCTTTAATATCTTCTGGTATTTCTGGCTACAGGAAGGCTTCAGAAGATTTGGGGCAGACTTGCCCCCAGCATAAGGTGGGACTGATACATGTTCTTCTCCCGGGGATGAAGGATGCCTTTGCATCCTGTGAAGTACCTGTAGTGATGTCCTTGGCTCTGGTCATCAGTAACTAGCTAAGGCTATCAGATAAAACAGAGTGGCTTACTGCACTTAGCACATGGGAGCCATTTTAGATATTGCCAGTAGCGTGGTTGAGCACTTACCAGCCAGTTCTGCCTGTGCCCTGCTTCCCATTTCTGCAGTGTTGTGTTCCTAAAGGGGCAAGGGAAGGAACTTGCTGCTGGGGTCTGCATGCTGCCCAGTTGCCTCCAGTTCTGTGTTCGTATTAATGCAACTTGTATTTCAGCCCCCTGTGCCCTGGTGCTGATCTATGGACAAATTGCATTCCCATTCTCTGTTAGCAAGCTCAGGCATTATCTGCTTGCACTGTAAACACCGAGAGAAAGGTCCTTGTGGCTTTACAGCATCTAGTTCAGGGTGAATCCAACCCTGAATCAGACTTTGGACTGTCTTGAAATCTGAATAATTCTAAAGGTCATTTCTCCTGTGGAGGTTGGGAGAAACTTGCTCCCAAAAGAAGAGGACAGCTTAGGCAGCCATCTCCTGTGTTGTGAGCACCTGTAATAGGGAGACAGCTCTAGACTACATTTTTTGTCAGTCCCTGTAAGTAATAGATTCCTTTGTGCTCCACGTAAATGATTGGGACAAAGTGTATGTAGAAGAGTCTGATTATGCCTACAAACTGTATGCCACTCCTTAGTGTCGGGAAGTGCAAAGGTTTCTTGACTTGCTTTACAGCCAGACCTGCCAACCCAGCTGTGGTTAGGACACATCTGCCTGGGAGACCTTTCCCCCTTCTCGTACATGAAGAACCTGGGAGATCTTTCAAGAGGCATTCAGAAATGCTAGTCCAGAAAAGGAAATTAAGTGAGAATGCTGTAGACAGCCTAATCCTTTCCCTGTTTGCAGCACTGTTAATTAAGCGTGTCTTCCCTGTGGTCAGCAGGGTGTTAACACTACAGCATCAGCAAGAGCCCTGCTGCTGCTTGGTGGCACATTCGATGGCCCAGGGAGCTGCTGTCCTTCCTGATAAGTGTCCTCGGCCTTGACTTTGTTTTCTAGGAAAGATCCCAAGATCCCAGTCTGAAAGATCCTGAAGCCCTCCCAGCAACCTGCTTGCCCCAGGGTGGAGAAGTCAATAAGTGTACGTGCTTGTGTGTTGCCACCAACACTTTGGCTATTGTCAGCTGAAGACAGCTCTTGACTTGTGCCGGGTTAAGGGCTGGCCTTTGCTCTCAGGTTACTTTCATGTGAAAGGATCTGCCGTTCCTGATTTAATGAGTGTCTGTGAGAAGCAGTTACACTGTCCTCTCCTTCCCTGAATGGAAGGAAAACACCGATGAATAACTCAAACCTGCAACCTGATCTACAGGTTTTTTGCCACCAATCGTGTTTTCTGCTACTGGTAGCCCTGGGGTTCCCCTTCGAGTGAGTGAGGTGGTTCTGCTCTTCCTTCATCTTCCCTCTGCAAAAAACCCTCGTGGGTCTGTGATACTGCTATTCTTACTGTGTAGTGAAAATACATCCTCTGATGGGTTTAAAATAAACAGATACCTCTCTAAAATGGCGTTGAGTAGAAATTGATAGAGATCGATGCCTGTGAACTTGGTACAACCAACCCCCTTGTGTTGCTCTTTGTCTGAACCTGGCTCCCATTGTACTGACGTGGCTGTCAGGTAGGTAGCAGGGGATGCATGGCTGAGTTTTCTTTATAGTTGCTTTCAAATATTTATCTGCAGGAGGATAATGGGAGAGCTGTGTTTCCTCTTGTCGTCAGAATTTCAGAAAGGATTTTAATCCCCTGTGCTCCTGCTGCTCATGGAGGCCTGACAAAAGCAGCTTGATGCTGCTGGTACAGGACTATCTCTCCTTCTTGATGGCCCCCAGCAGGGATGTACTCGGACTTGACAGACTGAGCAGCACAGAGGGAAAGTTTTGGGAACTTGACCGGATCTGCTTTTCTGAGCCATAGGGTACAATGAGCGAGACCTAACAGGGGCTTCTGCTCTTTCCCCTCTTTTTATTCCACCTCTTTTATTCCCCTGTGTTCCTCCACTTCCCCTTTGAACTGGTGAGAAATTGAGTGAAGCTGGAGGATGCACAAGTCTTGATTCCAGTGTGACATGTAGGTTTCCAGCACATCCCAGCACTGAGCACCGATTTCCTGCTTGCCAGCGTGGCCATTAATGTGAGCTTGTCTTAAGATGATGTAGACCTGACTGCAGCTTTTGTTCCAAATGCATATGACTGATGAAGGGTTTCAAATGTATTGTTTAAAACCTGGTTTAAAACCTCAAAAGCTGCTGCAAGTCTGGAATACTACTCTGTTTTAAGTCAGCACTGAGATGACACTGCTTGATACGAATTTTACAACAGGTCTGTCCACAGGGACTTCCTTAACTTGCTGTCTGTTGATCACTGTTTTGTGCCTCATGTTTCTTTCAGTCTGAAGGTCTGAAGGTCTCTTCCTTTGCTGTATCGTGTTGTGGGCAATTAAGAGTTTTATTGTGCCTTTGGAAGTAGGGAGCACTGCAGCAGCTGGAGCATCAGCGTGCCTGGCCTTTGCCTTAATGATGGTGTAACAGGCTGTGCCTAACAGAGATAAGGATCATGTAAGGTTGCCTTCTGCCTTCCCAAGCCCTCCGAGTGACAATGTGAGCTCTTATAACACCATAAAACACAGTTCAGCAGTTTCTGTGCAGCTAAGAGGAAAACCTGCAAACAGCCTGCCTCTGCCTCTTAAACTGCCCCTTTTGTGAGGCACATGCACTGCTGTGATGCTGGTACACAGGGAACAGGGCATGCACAGTGGCAAGGAACAGAGCTAAGTGTGTGTTGTTGTGTTGTGGTATGCTACAGGGGCACCCACGTTTTCAGAGAGCATGTGAGAGGAGGGGCTGCAGCCTCCTTCCACCAATACGGGGTTTTTCCCAGCTGCTACGCCTCCTTTATTCAACGCATCCCATCCCTGTGCTAAGCAGGAAAGAGAATCTTCTCCCCTGAGTCCAGACATGAAGTGAAATTCTTCTCTCTCTATTTCAGAGAAGGAACAGCAAAGGAAAGGTTCCTTTAGCTGCAGAACGCTGCTGTGAGCTATCCAGAGCACCTTTCTTGCAAAGCACAGTCACCAGCTGCAGGGGATCGAGGGTACGAGGAGGTGAGAAGGGCCCAAGTGGCCACACGTATTTCCAGGCCCAGTAATCATATAGATGTGTGTTAATCATATAGATGTGTGTTAATCATATAGATGTGTGTTACACTGTGGCTCACTGTGGTAAAGTACAACCTGGTGATGGGAAGGGAAAAAATTCCTCTGGGAGGTAACAGGGGAGTGAAACCTTGGACTGTCAGGTGCAACCCATTTCGAGGTTCAATACTGGGGTTAAGCTTCGCTCTGTTAAGTGCTTGATAAGATAATGGGTTGATAGATACTAAGATGGTATCTAAAATCATATTTAAGATTGTGTGTGGGATTTTTCCAAAACAGGGCTCTTCATCAGTATGCGCGCATGTAGCAGTGTGTCAGGGGAACACCTAAGGCTCTCTAGATAAACACATCACTCCTCTCCACGTGGGAGGAGCAGCCACAGAACTGCATCACACCAAGCCCTGCTGGGTGCTCCTCCATCTGCAACCTACTTGGTATGCAAAGACACCTTTCCTGCAGTGAAAAGGCTTTGATTCACCCAGGTCGAGATCACTTTATCAGGATTGCAAAAATGCCAAGAACCTATACAGCAAATACCCTTCCGCTCCGTTTGATCACCTACTACATACGTGATCCTAGCAGAGATAATTTGGAAAGGTGTGTTTATGGCTTTGCACTTAGCAGATAGGGATATGCCTCACAGTTGCACAAACATGCCCTTGGCTAAAGTCTGTTGCTAAGCAATAGTTTGAGATAAGGAATATATACAGATTCCTAAATGTTCAAATTTTAGGGTTTTAGGTGCTCATGGGAGAGAGGCGTAGCAGCATCTTGCCTTTGTCCACAGCCCCCAAAAGGAATGTTCACCTTTATTAGGCTGGGAATGTTCACCTTTATTAGCATTAAATTTTAAGGATCTGCTTTGTGTTCCCCCTCCTGCAGCCAGCTGCAGTGCACAGCAGAACAAACAAGTCAGATGAGTAACCAGCTGTACTTCTCATCTGAGGTGACAAGGTACAGAGAAAGGACAACTCCTTCTCCCTGTGCCTTTATTCATGGTAGACTTTTGCAGATAGAGATCATAGAATCACAGAATAGTTTGGGTTGATAGGGACCTTTAAAAGTCTTCTGGTCCAACCCCTACTGCAGGGAGCAGGGACATCAACTGGATCAGGTTGATCAAAGTGCCTTCAGCCTGACCTTGAATGTTTCCAGCGATGGGGCATCCACCACCTCTCTGGGCAAACTGTTCAGCATTTTATACCCTGGTTGTAGATAACCTTCTTCCTTATATCTAATCCAAACCTACCTCTCTTTCAGTTTAAAGCCACTCCCTTTGTCCTATTACTCCATGCCCTTGTAAAAAGTGCCTCTCCAGCTCTTTTGTACCCTGGAAGGTGCTCTAAGGTCTCCCTGGACCCTCCTCTTCTCCAGGCTGAACAACGCCAACTCTCTCAGCCTGTTTTCATAGGAGAGGTGCTCCAGCCCTCTGAGCACCTTTGTGGCCCTTCTCTGGACTTGGTCCAACAGGTCGAGATCTTTCTTGTGTTGGGGGTTCCAGACAGGCCAGGTTGGCTCTCACCAGAGCAGAGCAGAGGTGCAGAATCACCTCTCATGTCCTGCTGCCACACTGATTTTAATGCAGCCCAAGATACAACTGGCTTTCTGGACTACCAGCTGGACTACCACGTTGCCAGGTCATGTCCAGCCGTTCATCCACCAAATTATGGGGAGGAGCCAGAGCCTTTCACTTCTTCTCTCTCTCTTTCTCTCTCTCTGTCTGCTTCTGTGCATGCTGTCCATGTGGTCCTTGTAGCTAGAGGTCACCTCGATAGCGTGTCTGTCACCCACAGACCCTACCTTGTTCCCCTCAGCCAGTGAGTCACTTCATACGCAGAGGGGAACTCCCCCAAGGTGGGTCTCTGCTGCTCACATCTCACGGCTTGTGTCACAGACTTGGGCTGATTGCATCTGAAATTGAACCTGCTTCTGCGTTCTCCACCTGCCCACAGCTTTGAGTCACTCCGTTTTTCCTCATGCCCCCTGAACAGTTTTCTCTGCTTTATGGCCTGCTGTTGGTGGATCCAAGCAGAGCTGTGGGGTAGGAAGTGAGCCCCATCCCTGCCTTTCAGCAGAAGCCTCAGGAAAGCCTTCTTGTGTTCTGCTCTGCCTATTTCTCCAGTGCCTGTGAGGGAAAAGCGAGTAGCTGCAGGAGCTTGGCAGCAGCAGTGGGCATGAGCTGAACCGACACACAGGGTGCAAATAGAGTCATAAAGTATATGTGGTAGTGTGATGCGTATTAAAGCAATTTGCAGGGTAATGTTTCCCTGACTATTCTTAGTAACAGAGAGCAGCGATCTTCCCACCTTCGCCATAGGCACGTTACAACGCCCAGCACAGAGGCTGGCAGAGCCTGGATGCAGTGCTGGCTGCAGAACTCCTCAAAGCCTGGGTTTGCATGGGCCCCATCCCTCATGGCCAGCCTGTGTCCTGCAGCTCTGCACTGTGCAGAGGCCCTGTGCCATAAACCAACAAGTGGGCACATGCCATCTCCTGTTCCTGGCTCTCAGCTGCAAATATAAAAACATGCCCAAGAAATGACTGTGTTCCCTCAGGAGTAAGGAAGGGCTAAACTGAGAGGAGAAAATTTTATATCCACGTAGTTACTAACTCTTTATTTGGAAAAAAAGAGCTGCTTGTCTGGTGCTTCTTGGACCTTTGGCTTAATATTAAAATGACCTTCGCACAAACCTTCTCCAGCTCCTTCCCAGAGGAGAAGACAGAAGTTACCATTCCCTTTCCATCAATTCTTGCTTGAGAGCAGAGATTCAAAAGCTGGGCTGCAGCTGCCATCTCCAGTGAGGCCGCAAATGAAGCAACTGCACTTAAGCTCAGGAAGTTTTAACCCCTCAGTCTGCAGGGTGGGTCACTAAAATGCCAGCTGGCAAGAGGTCTAGTGAGCTTCTCTGGAATATGTCCTAAAGCAGGTGAAATGTCTTCCTCTCATCTGCCCTTTCCAGGTCTGAGACCTCTGAAACTCTGGCCATGGGATTGCCTTTTCACCTCCTCTCTCCCTCTGTGCTAGCACAGGAGGTGTGTATTGCAGGGGGGTGGGCACACCAGCTGGAACAAAGGAAAAGGAGGCCTTTTCTTGTGGTATATCCACATGGTTCCTCCAAAAGCTGTTGCCAAACACCAGCACCATTATTTTCTGCCCATGGCTTTGCTTGGAGAGCTTCCCTTTCACAGAATCACAGCACGGTAGAGATTTGAAGGTATGTCTGGAAACCACCTAGTCCTATCCCCTTCTCCAACCAGAGCAGGTTGCTGATCTGGAGGGGTTTTGTCTGTTTCCAAGGGTGTGTGGCCCACAGCCCCTCCGGGGGACCCATTCTTTTGCTTGACCACCCTCTCTGAAAGAAGCTTGGTTTCATTTTTAAATGGAATTTCTGGTATTTCACTGCTGCCACCAACACACCCTTGTGTGAACTGGGCCAGGAGTTCCTGCATTTACATATCTGCTCAAAGGAGGATCTCCCTCCTTTTTGTGCTGTTTCTGGGATGCTGCATTTGTTCCCTTGTCAACCATCTACCCTCGTCTCTCCCAAGCAGAAGGAAATGGCAATATCACCTCCTGGTTTCCAATGGATTTAAAAGTCTGCTTACATGGTTCTTACAGGCCTGTAAAGTTGTATGTGCAGAACATAATTTAAAACACAAGTTCATCTACTTGGTATGTGCTTTACAGTCTCTGGCAGAGGTGTTCTGGACCACCTTCACACCTTGCTGCCAATTTCAAGGCATCTTGAAATCGTGCCCTACCTTTCCTGCAAGTAACTTGTTAACCTGCTAAGAATACTATTATTACACAGGCTCTAAAACCCAAACAACAGCAGTGCCCGGGTTGCTATTAACCAACATGGCCAGAGCTTTCCTGCAGATTCTCCTGGGAGGGTTTGATCATGGAAGTTACTTTTGTTATATCTAATTCCACTAAATATGTCTCCAATTTTCCTGTCTCTACATCAAACGTTACATGTTAGGGAGCCTCGAATAACAGCTGCTGCCACTCATGTTAACTGAGAGGAGCACAAGACACTGAAGTGTCTAGTTTCTCATCACTTACAGGATGGATAAAAGTATCTGTTGTACTGACTAGTCCATCAAATATGAATGATGCAGATAGAGTGGCTGTTTACACACAGCGATCTATTTTAGTTAAATTGAAAACACACACAGGGGAGAGTTTCAGCTTTGAGGATAGAAAACACTGGAAACGTCAGGGGGTTTTTTTGTTTTGTCTTTTAATAATTAACTCTTAGGAGTGCCCAGTCCACGGCTAGGAGAGGATGAGCTCTGCTCTTCCAGGACAAAGATCCAAATATCATTAGCTGTCCAACCAAATCTCACAAAATTGAGGACAAGGTGCTTGCCTTCTTTTACCATACTAATTTTACCAGAATACTCAACCCTTTTGTTCAGCATTAACATAAGCATTTACAAAGCCAGTCCCTCTGGAGGATGACAGCAATTGTTTTGCTTAATGTTTAATGGCTTCCTCTCCCTCTGGACTCCGTGCCAGGGCATATGGTAATGAACAAGCTCTGGAAGAATATTATAGCCTCACTTGATCTATCAGGACACTTTACATAGAAATTTATTTTGCACTACCATGAATTATATAAACACACAAATTAAAGACATATACGCAGCAAATGCTTGCAGAGAGCATTGTCTGCAGTAAACTCATTAGGAGAATGAATTACTCTGTAGAAAATCACTTAACCTTTGTGGATTTCCTGGTACTGTGTTTATTAATGCCCTTGCTTTATTTTGAAATTATATCTCTGTGTTGTCTGAAAACATGCTTCAGATTTGAAAATCAACGTACAGCATAAAGTTTCCTATAAACATGCTAATTATATTGACAACAAAAAGTGAGGTCTCATTCTGCACTCCTGTGTCCATGCACAGAAGAGTATGGATGTGTCACCCTGTTCAAAGACATTTGAAAGCAAAACTAGGCAATACAGGGCTAAACTACTTCAGAGGAGGAAAAGGAAAATAATAAAAGGCTTTGGTTTCCATGGGCAAAAGTTAATTACAAGCGGAAGGCTTCTCTGAATAGCCTTTATCAGGATTTGTTCACCAGGCTCAGCGGCTAACATTCTGCTGTGGAAAATATTTCTCCAACAGCAAATAGAGATGAAGGAAAATAGCAAACTAACTTTTTGGCACAAGGTCTGCCTCAGTTAGAAAAACAATACTCAACGTGCACATGTTTCTGTCAGGAAGGCTGCTAGCAGGAACATGGCAACTGTAGCAATTTCGCAAGTAGCAAAAACAGGATGTCTCAGGAATAGCAGGCTGGGTACAGAGTAACCCACACACAAGTGCTTGGCCGCAGGAAGCTGTGTGTGCACCGACCCGCACCTGTAGATATTTTCAGTGTCCAAGCTTCGCTGAGGCTTTACATAGTATTTCTGTGATAAAAGAAGTGAGCGATTAGTCACTGAAAATTTCAAGTGACCTTGGTAACCTGACTGCTGACTCATTCTGTGGCCCATCTTCTACCGTGGTAGAGTTCCCAGGTAAGCGAGGAGAAGCTGTTGCAGATGCTTATCAGGGTGACTCACTTGCCATCATGTTGCTGACTGCATAGACAGATGGGACTACGGAAGGAAGGCAAAGGAAAAATTTGGTTCAGTGGGTTTTAAGTCTGTAGCCTTATTTCAGGGACGTACTATGGAAGTGAAAGCAGGTGGTGATGCTGATGTGTATTGGAGCAGATCTGTTACTCCTTAAATCTTATTGTGTTTTGGGGTTTGATCCTGCTTCTGTGGTGCAAAGTTGCTTCTACCTTTGCTGTGAGAAGACCTGTCACTGTGTGCAGGGTGCATCATCCTGGTATCTTATACAGCTATAATTATAACCCTGCAGGCTAAGACCATAGAGAGCAAAGATTCCTCACTTCCACTGGGAGCTTCTAGGTGATATTAATACAAATAGAATAAAACTTTGGCCTTGAGGGGAAGGCTCCAGCACAAGGCTACTTGGAATAATTACACCTATCATACAAGCCATGGCATTCTGAAATGAGCTGGCAAGCAATATTAACCTGACTGAATCTCCAGCCTCCTTACAGGTTGGAAGCCCTGGAAGTGACTGCAAAGGCATCAAGGCAGGCTGCAGGTTGCTGCCAAAGACGCGTATGCTCCAGCTGGCAGCACATCTGAGTCGAGCAGTTAGTTAACTGTGGAGTAAGAAATAAACTAAAAAATATATATATTAAAAAAAAAGAGAAGAAATATTTCCCGCTTCTGCACATCAGCAGCTACGGCTTAATCCTTTGGACATTGTCGATTCAGGATGGAATGGCGGCCAGCAGAGGAAGGAGCGTGGATGTGGAAAGTGTTGCAGATGCTGCCTGCAAACTAAGGAGCAGACCTGGAAGGTGGCAGGGGGAGGAATCAATGAAGAGAGGAAGATCTGAACTCCTGGAACCTCTGTGCTCTGGTGTTTCACGTCCACCTTAGAAAAGGAAGCAGCTTGTAAGCAATTGCTAATGCAAGATAGATTATGGATCAACAGCCTTCAGTCTCCTAGGAATTGCATGAACAGTCATTTATTGTTGGAGGTTACAAGAGGTTAACCCTGCATATTGGGGCTGTAAGATTTCTCAAGAGCAATACAAAGCATTTCCCACAAGGGCTGAACAACCGAAGTGTTGAGTCTATAAAAGGTCCTGATCTGACCACATTAATTTGCAAAGACAAGTGAAGCAAGGTTACATATTTCTGGTGGAGACTTACAAGAGGAATATCCCTTGTAACTATTTAGATTTTTCTACTATAGGAGCAAAGGGAAGTGATGATGCTAAAGTCAATGAGAGGTACGTTGTCCTTTTCTGTAAGAAGAGCCAGTGAATTTTAAAACAGTTCTTTCTAGTGAAACCACAACTGCTCTGATTTTGAAAGCAACTTCATTGTCCTGGAGTTAGAGTACAATGATTTGTAAGTTGAAACAAAAGATAACTTAGTTATGTTTTAACTGACATAACTGATAATCTTATCCACATGATCTGGTTACAAATTACTGTTTTCTAACTATAACTATAAGTGAAATTCAATTCTTGAACAAAAACACTTGCTGGATATTGAGTATTTCTTTTTAAATTAGGTTTTGCATATTGATGTTACAGGACCCACTGGATGAGGGTGAAAATTTCTGGTTTTGTAGTAGGTTGGTAACATGTTTCTCTCATGATGGATGCACAGCTCTCAGCATTTTGGTTTGCCTGGTACAGTTATTAATATGAGTGAAAATGTGCACACACATTTGAGAAAATGGACAGACTGTCAAATCCATTGATCAGATGTTCAGAGAGATAAAAGTCGAAGACACTTTTCAATGCAATAAGACAGACAGCTGTTAGTCTCTAATTTTTTCCTTAAAGCTCTTCAACATGCACACATTCCCATCTTCCACCTCACTCTCCCAAATGTAATCATCTCTGTGCGTGATTGACCTAAGTGATAACCATGGTTTCCAATTCAATTCAGGTCCCCAAAGAGGTCTTTTAATTAAGAAGCTCTAATAGAATCTCAGAGAAAAGTTCTAAGTCCCCAGTCTTCAGGCTGTGAGCTACAGATCCCAGGGGTGTCTGTGGCCAACTAATACGAGACCCTGAACATGTCCTTCGTGGAAAGGTCATATCCCATGCAGACATTTGTGTTAGTGAATCTTACAGATGCAGACATCCCATGGAAAATTTCTGGGGATCACACAAAGCCAAAAATTTCTACAGTAGGCCGCTGTTAGGCAATGGGTAGTGACCAAGAGAGAGGTGAGGTGGAAGCAGGTGTGCACAGAAATGTCCCTGTATGGAATTCCACCTGCAGTTTGTGCTCAGCCTGTGTCAGGCGCTTGGCCTCACTCCCACACAGGGGAGCTGCTGGTGCTGCACCCACAGAACGTGGCTGTGCTTTGCTGCATGTAAAAGGACACTTGTTTTGGTAGCAGAACCCAGACTGCTTAAGAACCAATTTCTATCCAGAAAAAAACAGCTGCAGATTTTAATCACCATCACTGGCATTGCAGAGGTGTGATTTCCAAAACTGCTTGGGTCTGGTCTCTGTTTATTTCAGAGGGGCCAATCCCAGCTTGTGTGCACAGGTGTGCAGAGCAGCACAGGCTGATGTTTATTCAGCAGTTGGTACTGTTCTCCAGGAAACCACCTGTGCTTGCTGGACTGTGGATGCAGTGTTTGGTTATGTTGTGCAGAAGCACTTGAGAACGCGTTCACACCAGGAACTTCAGCATTAGACACGTAGGAGAACAAAAAGTGGAACTGGAAAACACTCCTAAACTCTTGCAGCCATGGCATTTGCTGAAAAGTAAAGCTCCAGAAAACTGAGGCAACATATAAAACTTGAGATAACTTTGATCCCCTTCCCTCTTTTGGAAGACAAAAAGAAAAGCTTACATGTTCTGTGTCGATTGTTCCAGGATTAAACATCTTGAAATTTTGTTTCAAAATGCTCTCCCTTCTGGCAATTCTCTCAAAACTTCTGGTCATATAAATCTAAATTACTGAAGATGCTGCTTGAAGAGTCCTGTCAGAACAATATTTTGTTTAATTGGAAGTTTTTGAAAGTTCTTTATTTAGTTGAAAATGTCTGAAGTTTTTCTTTGGAATGTAGCTTGAAACAATTTTAATTTTTTCCAGCTTATTACTTCTCCGTTAGCCAGCTGAACAGAAAGGGCTTTGCAAGTACCCAAGAGAGGATGATGGGAGAATAGAGAAAAAAGTTAAAAGCTTTGGCTGTGATAACTCATCTCCTTGGCACAGCACTACTCCAGGGCCAGACCTGGACCACTTGTCCAGAGGAACCTGGTGTCCAAGGTACATCTCTGTACCCTGTAATTGAACCAACCTGTGCTTGATGTGGGCCACTCTGATGATTTATAGAAGTCATTTATACTGCATTAATACAGCAAGTGAGTGGAAACTTCCATTAACTCCTCCACAGAGGAGACCTTGAAAGAAAAAGGGGTTTGAAGGAGGGCTGTGCCATGCTGTGACTCGGGTATGGTAGTCAGGGGTGGGAGGCAGACTGCGGAAAGGAACAGAGCCTGAGTCACAGTGAAGCAACCAGTTCTGCACAGAACAACACCCCTCTCTCGGCTCCACTCCTGGCAGAGTTGGTCTTTCATCTGGTGAAAAATGGGGATGAAATACCTCCCTTGCTACCCTTCAGAAAACACTTCAGTATCCTCAAAGGAGATTTAAAAGCAGCATCATTATAAGTGGGAAATGAATTGCTCTCTTGCTGGATTTAGCAGCTTCCTGTTTTGGAAACCCGAGATACCATCTCAAATTTCTGTTTGTTGTCAGCCTGGAAGAAGAGACTCAGAGGCTGCAAAGCCTCTGGTGAGGCAGCGCTTCATTTGCTGATTGTCTCTGCCACACAATGCCATTTACACTGAGCACAAAATCACCTCTAACCTCCACTGACCAGAAAATTGCTAGATCCTTAACTCCCCTCCTTTTGCAACAGTACCCAGCACTGCTAACCCGGACTGCGTGTGTCAGCCCCTCTCACTGGTCAACAAAACACAGGGATAATGATTGCTGATTCATTCACAAACATCCTGGTTTCCAGACATAATTACACTATCATAAACAACTGCATTATAAAAAAAGACGTTTGACTTGTCATGCATAATGTAATGAAGCGTTTCCTTTGAGGACTGTGCTGTTTGAGAGGCACAGGACTGGCATCTGCCCTAAGCATGCCGTGGAGGGCTCTGGGTCCTGTGCTCTCTGCCTGGACTGGGGTCTCTGGTGCAGGGTAGAGGCAGAATTGAGGTCCAGAGAGGCCTTTGCAGTCAGGAGGCTGGTGAGAGCTGCTTGGCATCCGCTCTTATTCTCACAGACTGAGGTTTCCCATGTGTCTGTCAGAAAAGCTGGTGAAGCTGGACTTTGCCTCTGTGAGAGCTCCTCAGTAAGGAAAATATCTCCTGTTTTACAGTTTTTATTGCTCTTTTGCTTTTTTAGGCCAGGTTGCAATGCTTGCCAACTTTGCTTTATAAAATTCAGATGTTCTGCCTACCTGCTTCTCTTCCTCCATTAGCCAGAAGATCACAGCAGCTACATCAGTTCTAAATGGGATCAGACCTGAAAGTTGCAGCTCTGACACTCAGGGCAATGACCTGCAAGGATATTTTTCCTCCATTGTTTAACACTTGCTTAAGCTGGAGCACTGAGAAAGCCTTTGAATCTTGCCATTCAGCTGGTGGATCTGCGGGGATGTTTTGGCTGTGAGATGTCACTCTTTGTTTTGGAGACAATACAGCACAAGAAACTGGCTTGACAGCCACAGCTCACTTAAATGCTCTCGTGGCTGCTAATGCCAACGCAATAAGCCAGTGCTGCCCAAGTCTATTTCCTCTAACACCAGTCTTTAAAAGAGCAGGAGGTTATTTTTCCTTTGTTGCAAAGACCGGTTCAGGGACGTCTGACTGGGATGTGACATTTCCTGAGGGATGTGGTTAGAGACAAAGTAAACGCTGGTGCTTTGGTGACTCCGCAAAAACCTGCTAGAGACTGTCATGGAAGAGAGCATCTGGGAAACAGCAATGCTTCTCATCTCTTCCCTTGGGAAGTTTATGGGACTGCTGAATATCACGAACTGCTAAATATCTGGACCTGGCATGAAGCAGGAATATACTATATGTATCTGAACATCCTGGTGCAGAAAGAAGTGGAGGTATGAATAAATTATTTAAAATTATATAAAATATATAATAAATTATTAAAGTTTATTAAATTATTCTTAATGACCTTTCAAGAGTATCGTGTCAAAATTATCACTGAAATGCAACTTGGTTCTCTGCAAGGGAAGAAGTGATTCTGTATTAAAGGTGAGGCTCCTTCCAGCGACAATGAGGGGCCAAAAGGCTTATTTTCTTCCCATTTCAACAGAAAGGGAATATTAAATGTCTGCGTGATGCAGCGAGGGTACCAGGCAATGTACCAGCACTAGGTACCAGCAAAGATGAGTGGTGTCCCTCAGAGGGGACTGAACAATGAATTTCTCCAGCTTTTGCTGGGGTTCAGTTGCAGGCCTCCAGCTGGGCTCCTGCTTGGAGGGTACATGGAAGCCTTCTCCCTCCCTCCTTCCCTCTCCTAAAACCAGAGTTTTGCTTCCTCTCTGTATCAAGAAAAAGATGAGGAAAAGTCAGAGCCAGTATTTTATTCACTTCCATTTTCAATTTTTAAGACCATATGAGCAGCTGAAGGACTTAAATTTGTTATTGCCACAGAGCAACCTCGTTCAGCTTGAGTTAGCAGCTGAGTACACTCATAAACCAAAGCAGCCACAGCTATGAAGAATGTTCTTCAAACATCTCATCCTTAATCTCATTTGAGTAGGAAACCAAGGGATGGACTTTTTAAGCAGGCCCTCTTGAAACCTGCCCAAAAGATTAATGTGTAAATGCACAGAATGCTCTGGAAGCTCTTGAATGGAGACATTTTGTTTCCAAATAACCACAGGAGTATCTGTTTGTAGCAAAAAGATGATTAATGGCATTGTGGCCATGTAAGGTGAGTCCCTAAACTTGACAGCAATAGCATTTGCATATTACCTTGACATTAGAGTTTCTCATACTACCTTTGTTTATTTTTACTGGATGAAGCACAAGAAAAGCATGATGCTCGCTTAAATCTCCACAAATCCAAACATCTGAAGCTACACTGCTCCATTTTCCTGGCTCTGTTCCTCTCTGAAGGCACGCTGCTTGCATGCTCACTCTCGTTTTTCCCATGAACTACAGGGTGTAGGCCAAAATACCCTTTGCAACTGGTAACTCCTAGGCACACTGGGTTCCAGTTAGTATAACAACTGGACATTTCATAATGCTTGAAGCACCCGTGGCATGAATATATTAAAAGTCCTGAAATTAGCAGGAAATATAAGGAGCATTTTTTCTTTTTCACAGGGTCAATTTTATTAAATTCGGTGGAAATATTTTACAATGACAAAAAAAAATTAGGTTACATGGAAAACTGATTCTGACACCCATGACAACAGTACCAGAGTGGCATGTAGGACATGCTTGGATGTGCAAAAGCTGAGCACCTCTCTGTGCACTGGCTCAGGGAGGTTCTTTACTTGTATCATCATGGGCTGCTACGCAATGGCGCAGCGCTGCATCCCTATCAGTGGTTTAAGCCACTGAGTGGCATGTGTTTCTGTGGGAAAATGAGCTGGATCTTTTAGTATCCAGTCATTTGGGAACCTGCCTTGGTTTGCTGGAGCTGAAGGCACAAGCCAGTTCATTAGAAGCAAAGTTGGAGGAACTGCCTTGGCAACTGCTGGGTCAGTGGTTACCTCCCCTCCTGCCAACATCACCGACTGATGGACAACTTAGCTTTCCATTTCTGGGAAAACAACCTTCCATCTGATCATGCACTGGTATCCTGCAGCACTGAACAACAACTCAGCAGTAAGGAAACCGTCCCTTGGAGCCAGGCTTAGGGAGCAGTCTGAGGGTCATTGAGCCAGCACAAGTGACGGGGTGTTGGCAAACAAGACCCACTGGGCTGGTGACAGCAGCCACCCTGCAGGTGGCAGGCGCCAGGGCAGCGCTGAGGGGCACCCAGATGGGTGCCACAGCTGTCCCTTTGGGCACAAAGCAGCTCCCCTTAGCCAAATAAGGAGGGAGAGGCATCTCAGCTCCACATGCCCATTGCATAATTGTCAAATATGCCTGTAATACAATTGAGTCAGAGGGAATTATTGCTGCAGCGCAGTTGCTTTGGGAAGCCTTCCTCTTGCAACTATTGAATCTCTGTTGGTTTGGCTGAAAACAGATAATGGCAGCGATGCCTTTTCACTAAAAAGGATTGTTTCCCACTCTGCTGTCATTAAAAAGAAATACAAACTAGTCAAACTCATTCTTTACCAAGACTCTCTGAAAATGGAACAATTTTTGGACAAAATAACTGTAATTCAAACTGCAGCAGCCAGTGCTGTGCCTGCTTTGGTACCCAGCCAGTGAATTTTAAAGTAAACACCCTCCAGGACTGTTCTCCATTTGGATTTATTAGTCATTACCAAGAAAAGCTAATTAGCACTTCTGAAGCATTGTGATAATCAGTAGCACGAAGTGTTACCAATAGAAACGGACGAGGTCCTTGCGTGGCGCAGGAGTCTGCAGCTCCGCTGCGCTCCCTGTGCGGAATGAGCACACGGGTGGGCAGCCCCTCAGCTGGGGAATGCTCCTAACCAACTGCTCCAGTGGCGCTAATGACACTTCACACGCGGTAAGGCAGGGAGGGGAGCTGTTCCTGGCCTGTTGGGCTTCTCCTTCTGTTATCCTGGAGGCAGGCAGAGTCATTTTTGTTACAATATACAATCCTCCTTGCTGGTCAAAGGCAACGGCACATACTACTCCTTTACTGCACAACAGGAAAACAGAAGGTAATTATTTTTTTCTTTTTGCATGCACTCTGCCAAAAAATTAGAAAAGAACCTTGTGGTGGAAGAGGAGAAACGTGATACTTCAGGCAATGATGTAGGCTTTTTATCTTCCTCTTTCAAAACTAATGATCGAGAAAACTCTGTTAAGACTCAAGTCAGTGCTAAAACTTGCAGAATTGGTTCCCCAAAGTTACTGTTCCCCAAACTTCCATTATTTAAGATCTGTAATAATCATATGAGAGATGGGATGCAGATCTTGTGTTGGTAAATCTCAAACCCTGAGAATTAAGCATGCCAGGCATATTATGTGTATTACTGAGCTCAGAGAAGTAAGTCTATCAGATTTATCAACACTGCTATCTAAATAAATACTACAATACACAGGCTTGTCTGAAGCAGTTGTCTTTGTTTTTCTCTATCTGGAAGTGTGAACAAAATCCATGCTGAGTGAGAGAGGTAGCATGTAAGTTTGGGAAGACTTCTGTTTTGGTGAGCGTGATTAACAAATATAGCTGGAGGATTTACCCCCAAAGTACTTGTAAGTCCACAACCACCACTCTCTCTCCTGCATTGTACAGAGCATTTCAAGCCAATACAATGGCTTTCCAGGCAAGAGGTACTTTGCATCCTCTGGGAAGCGTGCAGGAAATCTCGTGATTGAGTCCAGTATGCACACAAAGTACTTTGTCTGCAGTTGTGGGGGCTGTGGTGTGGCGAGCTGGTAGAGGCTACCACACCCCTCTGATTCCTGTTGATGATGGCCTTTACTCATGTACATCTTCCCTGCCACACAGGGAGCAGAGGCTCTTGTAACTGAGATTCCAATGCCAGCAACACCGATCAATGCACACAAGATGGGACCACCCTGGCAACATCTGACTTGTTGATGCAGTCAAAGTATCCATGAATGTTTGCCCCTCTTCCAGGAAGATGAGTGCTGTGGCAAGTCTGATTATTGTCACGATGAAGTTCACCTGATGGCAACAAACGTGGTGGGCTGGTGGCTGTTTACGAGCTACATGTGCAGAAGCAAATGGATTTGTGAGTGTTTGCTTTTCAGCTGCTGCTGGGAAACAGGCTCCCTCCTGCCAGGTCACAGACCAGCTACGTTACAGACCTCTTAAAGCAGCTCCTTGGTCGCAGAGGTGGATGCGCAGCTTGTACTCAAATAGCTGCCCAGTGCACACGAGTTGCTATGGCAGTGCTTTGCAAATACACATTGCACAACGGAGCAGCGACGTGCGACCACACGGGCTCGTTCGGTGTCTTACACCACAGAAGGTTCGCTCCCACCCTGGGAACTGCGGAGCCGAACAAACACCAGAATATAATACCTATCTGTATATGTATCTCTGCTTAAGTCTATTGTCAGATTGCGTCTGACTGTGGACCTGGGTTTAAAACACCTGGGTAACAATTTACATATCATGTCAACAACAGCATCTCTCCCCCTCCCCTTCCCTCTTTCCCCCCCCGTAGTGCAGAGCGAGCCGACTTCATAGCATCCTTCACAGCAAAACGTGTCTCGGCTGCATGTTTTTGTCTTCGTGAAACTGCTTTAATTCTGGTACTTTAACACCTACTCCTTCCTCTGCTGCTGGTGCTATTGCAAACAAGAAATGTGGCCGGGGAACACTGTCTCCTTGGAAACCTGCCCCTGGCCTAAAAAAGTGCGTTTGGGTGCCTGTGTGGCATTGGAAAGCCAGAGAACTCGTGGGCTGAGCACCTTTCATGGCTGGGCTGCTTTCACCTGGAGTGAAATCAGTCTAGATCAGATCTGGAATCCCTCAGTGAACAGATAAATAAGCTAGGCTATTGCATCTGCATCGTTTAGGCAGACAAAATAAAACTATTGGCCTGGGAGTGCACCAGGCTGCTGCGAGGAACCCGAGAGCAGTGTGCTTCCCTTGGTGCAGGCATCTGGAGGGAAGGCTGGGGGCGGGAGTTCTCCGATGGTGTGGGCTGGGAGCAGCACAAGGGCCCAGCTCTCCATTAACCTGCAGATATCCAAATAAATGTAAACAACGCTGACTTCAAGTCTGCTGCCAGAGCCCCAGGCTCTGTAAGAAACAACCCCATTTTATTTATTGCCTGAGGATATTATTATTTCCAGAGTGAACTAGTTGTGGATCACAATACTGGGCAGAATTATAGTACAAAGTGTGCTTTAGTGCAAACTTACTTATGAAATAGTCACAAATCTTCTTTGGACAAAGATGGGCGCAAAGCCCCAACCTTTTTGTTGTTGTTTTTTGTTTTCTTTTTGTAGTAAAGTCAGCAAATTTCTGCATCATCTTTACCATGGGACTGGTCTGGACAGGGCGGGCTCTTGTGTGACAGCACGGTCCAGCTCCACCTCGCTGCCAAGGCCCCAGGGAAGTCATGCAGGCCTGAGGAGCAGCTCAGCAGGGGCTGTGCCAGCTGCGTCCCCTCCCTGGCCGTGCCAGCCATGGGGAGGCTGTGTGGATCAGAAGCTCCTCCCTACCGCATCTGATAGGAGATGCAAAATGATGCCACTGAAGGCTCAACTCCGTACCTCTAACGTGAAATTTCTGTGGACAATCCAGAGATCTTGTTTTAAGGAAGAAGCAATTCCTATACACACATACTGCCTTCAGCACACTTTCCCTTAAAAGACTGCTGCCTTCTTTTGCATCATCAAAAGACGGATACGAAAATGTTTGGTGCCAGGAATGGTAATGCAGTGGAGCACAGAGTTCAGCCACTATATACTGGTAAACACTATATTCCTCACTAAACTGATGCAATAGGTGATTAATAAGAATGAAGCTCAGAGCTTATAATCAGCTACTTCACGTAAGGCCTTTCAATAAATATGCAAGTGGACATATTTATGTGTTTTTAATACTAGTTCAAGTGTGAATTGATTTGGTCTTTGGTCTTTCTGCTTTTGTGAATTATACTGCAATAGCAGCTTCATTTTTAAAAAAGTATTTTTAATTTAAATTGGTCTAGGCAAGTGCTACACTAAATATAGTGAGCATATACAGTATATAAAAGCAAGGCAGGAAAAAGGATAATCAAAATAGATGAAGTAATTTTGTAAACAGCATATATTGCATGTCTATTTGGTGCAATTGTCATTCTAGTCCTGTCAGATCTTTGGGGAGACAGCCACATACTTAAACACAACTTGGTCAAGTTAGTTGCTGAATTTACTCCTATTTAGAGGAGGTCTGGGCTTTAATTCAGGGCTTGGGGCTTTTATCTTCAATGAACACTGAAAGGTGCAAGTGCTTTGAACAGCTGTACCCTAGCACGACCTTTCTACAGTCACCTTGAACCAACACTTTGAAATAAGCCTTACTATTAACTTGAACAGGAGGTTAGCCAGGCACCTGTGAAGAAAAAGGCATTCTCTGTTTCTGCCTGTTGCAAATTCTTCTGCAGTTTGGCTTGTCTAAGCTAAGCCTGTAGACCTGAGCCCTGTCCTGGAATTACTTAGCCCAGTTCCAGGTTACAATGGCACTTTTCTGTTGGGCCTTTTCTTTGTTTATCTGCTTGGTTTTGGTGTCTGTCCACGCAGTGAAAGTGCTTAGCTGCAGGGAAAAGCTTCAGAGCTCCCTGGGTATGACGGTGAACGGAATGACAGGACTGCTGGATTCAAGGTCCAGGGCAGTAAGGAAACATTCGATGGCTGCTTCGTTTTTCCCCTGAGCTTGCAAGACCTCTCCAAGGCCGTTCCAGGCAATGTGACTGGTGGTCTGGATCCGGATGGCATCTCTGAGGACTTTCTGGGCCAGTTCCCTCCGCCCAAGTCTGCTCAGCACCAGGCCCTGTCAACAAACAAGTGATGAGCAGTTAACAGCAGCGCAGAAGAGAGGAAGAAACGGAGCACCCCAAGCTCCCACCAAGCTGCCCTATGAGTGCAGGCACAGGAGTCCTATGCAGGGGGCATCTCCACCTATTTCTGAAGAATAAAAGTGATCAGTTGTTAAGTTCTGTGTTTTTTGATAGTGATGCGCAATTTAAAAAGTAATTGTGAAAGTAATTTTTTTTTGAAAAGCAGATTCAGATTCAGCTCTGCAAGTGCTCCTGCTGTATGTTACTGGGAGAGCATTTACTGGTGCTATACAGAAGAAAGGTTACAGGCCCTTTAGGCATCCCTCTTTCCTTGCCCAGAAAATATACACAGGTTTGACTACAGCCAGTATCTGAATCCATTCCTGCACATCTGGAACACCCAGCTGAGGCTGAGGTAAAGTCTCTCATCTCCCACATCCTGACCACACTGAGATCTTTCTTCTCAACAAACAGGGGGCAGAGAGATGTGGTCTCCTTCCAGCCCTCTACGGGCAGGCTGTATGTAACAGCATAGGATGTAACAACTCTGTCCTCCTGCACTTCAGTGTAGATCCTAAGGCAGGGTGGGGGAAGAGAAGGATGGAGGAACCTTGTTTAAAAAGCTGTCCTTAGGGTAAGAAAAGACACAAGTGGGTGTAACCATCTGGAAGGAACAGGAGGGGGAGGATGAAAGAAGTGTTAGGAAGAACATGTGTTCTATAGGGCTCTCATGGATGTGTCTGAACCCACAAAGCACCTAATGAGCCAGGCTCTCTGTTAATTACACAGCAGCCAACCACACCGAGCCCAGATGGTCATATGGGCTTTGCAGGCCACAGCACATTTGTGGCATTTCTCTGCTTCCTCCTGAAGGTACAGACACCAGGATGAACCTTCCACCAGCTTCATTCAAGTGCGGCCTCTGGAAGAAGCAGCCAGCACTGCCATGTCACCTGCAAAGCTCTGCACGGCCTCTGCCTGCACTCACCCATGGAAATGCTGGCAAGTGAGATGACTGCCTGACCTCATGCTTTTCCTGGGACAATGTAGTGGGTGAATGCATATATATAAACAAAAGCATTAGCTTAATCTTTAATCTGTCTAATTGCCTTTAGTGCATATGAAAAGATGTAAGAAACCTGAAATCTCTCACAACTAGAACCCAAGTAAATTTCTGATGAAAGAATGGTGACGCTTTTAGAAGTAGTGAAGATTTTTCCTGTGTTTTGTTTTGTTTGCCTGTACAGTACCATTAAACACAGGGGGCATCAGCATCCTTAAGGCCAGTGATAGTACTAATACGTACAGAAACACATTAATTTGCCTGAAAGAAAAAATAAGAAACACCCATTTAATCAAACATTGGCGGTGCTATGAAAAGGTTCACTGCCTCTTTCTTGCCCATAACCTTGACCTGAATAATGAGTATCAAATCTGATCATTTAGAGATGCAGTGGGGGTGTTTTTTCTTTAGGTTCCTCCCCACGCAGGAAAATGACAAGGCAACAGTGTCTCATCTTACAATCCCCTAGGGAGCAGGCATAGGTGGCACAGAGGTTCCCTGGTGGGAGAGGCTGGTTCCCCTGGAGGTAGCTGCTTGGAGATGAGTGCAGGCACGTAATGACAGACTGGAAGGAATTTGTGCAATTATAATTTGAGTCACCCTCTTGACAGGGCTAATGAGGCATAGAAAGGGCAAGTAGTGTGGCCATAGCAAATCTGCTGCTGAGCCAAGAATAGACAGGAGCTATCTCAGCTCAAGTTTGTCCTCGACCACAAACCCACTCTTCCTAAAATCTCTTCCTGTTGTGCTGACCGAGCAGAGCCGATTGTGCTCTCTGGTGGCCGGGGAGCCAGCGCTGCCCTCAGCCTGACACCGAGCAGCACGGAGCCTCTCCGTGCTCTCCGAGGGCTGCCGGCCCTGCAGGCACAGGGGCCAGCGAGCCCGTGCAGCTGCTGCCTGTCATCCCTCTCCAACGAGGAGGGGAATTCCCTGCCCGCCTGACATCTCGCGCCTCTCAACAATGCCGCACTGAAATCCACCTCATCGTAAACTGCTCGTGCAGCACAGCTCCCTTGCGTGCCCCGGCACCCTTGCTGGTCAAGAACCAGAGCCTGGTGTGGCTTCCCTGCCGTGGCTCCCCGGAGTTTGCTGTGCCTGTGCTCCAGGGCCGGGAGGAGCACTGTGTTCTGCGCACCCAGCTGCTCTGCCCACCGGGGGCAGATGCCCACCAGGAAGGGCAGCTCCCGTGAAAATTTCCTCTTTGGTATTCAGTGCTTTCAAGCTTGCCAGTTTAGCTGAGAAAACATCTGTGAACCCTCAGAGAGAACTATTCCAGGCTCCCCAAAGCCAGGGGAAGGCCTCCTGTTTGATGCTGCAATATACTGCACAAGTGAAAAACTGCTATGCTTTTTGAGGAAACATTTGCTAAAGGAGTTTGAGATTTTCACCGCCTTGCTTAAGTGCATGACTGGTATTTGGCTGGTGCCAAATGCTGCCCAGGCCTGTGGCCTTTCCCAGACATGCCACCATCCTGCTTCCTCTGATGAGGAACAGCCCCGTGCCCTCTTCCTGCACACATGCCTGGACTTCCACACATGTGGGCACGTGGCACTGGGCTCCAGGCCTCAGCCCACGTGGAGGCTGGGGTTTGGCCAAGCCAGGTCTGCCAACGCTCCCCAGCCCCAGCACAGAGACCTCCTCCTTTGCTCAGAGTGAGCTGTGACAGATGGTGTCAGCCTTTTAGCGAGGCTTAACTGAAGCGGCACAAATATGCTGCTGATGTTGAAAGGACAGGTTGAACATCATTAATTCGGTGTGCAGGAGAGTTTCTGGCTTTACATTTCCTCTCTGCCCTCCTCCCCACACCGCTCCTTGCAAACCACAAGTATTTTGAGAGCTGGAGGCTGCACAAACCTCAAGCCTCAGGAAGACGCAGCACTGAGCACTTGAGTTTTTGTTTCTCTGAGGTATTTGCACTTGAGAGCTTCTCCTTGCTACTGAATTTCTCATTTCCCCATGGAGGCTGGCTTGCTATAAACAATGCCTGCATGTTGTTGCTATGTAGGTCCAGTTGGAATCTGCCTACAGTGCAAAAGAAAAAGATTATGTCTAAATTCAGAAAGCCACCCACTGACAGGCAATTTGCATTTTTATCTGGAAGATTTGTTTTAAAAAAGGTTTTTCTAATGAAAGTTCAGCTCCTGAGTTTCTATGGAAACTCATCTGCTTGGTGTGCATGCATAATTTCATAAAGTCAGATCTCAGGAAGATGAGCAATTAGTATAAATACAAGCGGGAATGTGATTAAGGGTTTCATCCTCTTATTCCTGAAGATGGAGAGTGGGACTGGATTTTGTTGTCTTTTCTCAGTTTCTATTTGTCTTTTTGCCAAAACAATGCAGAAACCGGTGTACAAGGTAGCCTGACTCCTCTGCCACCTCCTGGCTAGCACTGGCACTTCTGGTTTTGCCCGGTGATTTTCCTCCCAAAGATGACAAGTACCTCTAAGTATGGCCCTCTCTGTCAGTGGTGTTGGTACTGAGTCAGACTCTAAGGAGCAATGAGGACGGGCTTATTTTTAAACTCACGCAAATTATAAACAGTAAAAAAATCCCAAACCAATTCAAAAGGTGAGTGGGAATAATTTTTCCCTCAAACTCCTGTGGGCAGCCCAGCCCCACATCAGCCACACACGGGCATTTCACGTCCCGCTTGCACCAATGCAGCTGCACAGTGCTGGGCTGTGAATTCACTCACTCACTCACTCACTCACTCACTCACTCACTCACTCACTCACTCACTCACTCACTCACTCGAGAAGCTCTGAGGGTAACCTCTGCAAATGAATTTGATTTCTTCTTAAGGTCTGAAGATCTACCTCGGGTCTTGTAAACAGAGGCAGAGTGGTGAGGGCAGAGCACCAGCCAGACTGCAAAAGAGAGCTGAGAGCTCTGGCAGAAGCTCAGCTGAGGTGAAGGGCTGCGGCACAGCGAGACCGGGACAGTCTAGCTGGGTACGAAGGCTGAGAGGGGACAGCGAATCTGGTCTGCTGATTTAGTGTGCCTTATGCTGACAGCTGGACTCCTGGATTGATGGTTTTTAATTTCAGGGAACAGAGGGTGCCTATGGGAAGCTTTTTCAAAGGTATTTTTGACCTCGTCTGCATGCAAAACAAACAAAACTTAAACCACTTCTATGGTGACACTGGACTGGACTCCCTTGCCTTCAGTGATGTGATACTTAGTAACTGATACTTGAGTGAGGCTATTTTTGTTTTAGAATAGGAGAGCCATATTTCAATTTAAGTTAGATGAGAAAAAAAAGTGACTTACTTTCAATTTTCACTACTAAAGAAAGTGAGCATAAGCCACACTTGAAGTCCCACTTTTAGAAGGTCGTGAAATTTCTACCTGTGCCTTTATTTCCTTAGCATTTGACAAAAGCTCTTCACATGCTAGCTCATAAAATTCCCAGAAAATAGTGCAGGAAGACTACAAAATAAGCTGCATGTACAAGTTGGAGTTTATTTTTAGTAACGAAAATCAAAACTTCCTTTGCAAATGTTTAGTTCGAACACCTGATGAGCTGCAGGGAGTTGTCTCCTTCCAAATAGGTGGCACGGATTAGCTTGTTCTTTCCTTTAGGGCTTGTATTGGAAAGAGATGTCCAGAAAAAACATTTCATTTCATTCCTGAAAGGTTGCTTTTTGTTGTATTTGCAAGGTCATCTCATTTTTGGAGAATTTGTATAGGTGGACTAGACTCTATCCTTTACAAACAGATTTTAATAATCACATTAAATGCAAATTCTCACTGTCTTTGCATGAGACTCTAATTCCAAAGTGAGGTTGTCTCTGATGCTTGTCTCTATTTAGCAGAGCATTTCTGCCTAATATTGTCTGAATAGCCCAAGAAGTTTCCAGAATGAATCAGATGTTGCTGCTGGGCTTCCTTAAGTGCATTATTTAATTAATTTCAAGGTAAATGCAGTACCCTTACTGTCTGCTCCAATCTGTAATGTGGACAAGTCACTTGTGGTTAGTAGGAGGGTAATCAGCAGCTGGCAAAAGCAGGGTATGCTGCAGAAAAGTGATCGTTCACAAGTGTGCTTATTCAGCAGAACCCTACAAAAAGCCTTTCAAGATGCATTTGGCATTTGGTGATAACAGTCTCATGTAACAGAAAAATCCTCACTGCTACAGGGCAACACACGCTTCTCTAAGTATTTAGCAACCAGAATAAGTTGTAAGCAAAATCTGTTGCATAAACCATGAAATACCAGTGTCCTTTTGGAAAACGGCAAAGATTAACCCTGGAAATCCTAGGTCTCCTAGAATAAAGACAGACATGTAAGTAGCCAATTGCTCTGTGATTCTTTCCCCCTACGTTCACGATCTTTGCATCTCTGAAGAGCCAGGATTTTTTTTAGCTGTGAGCAGTGAAGTGAGTTTTTGTTGCGCTGTTGCTTAGCCACAGTGCCTGGCAGCGTGGGGGTAGCTAATCACCCATTTTGCTGATTCAGTCCAGGTTGTGGTGAACCTGAGTTATACATTTGAGCTCTGTTTTCTGAAAAGACACTGTAGGAGTACAGGGAGCAATCAGGGTCCTCTCACTGAACTGAGTTAGAGACCGCATCTTAATCTGTTGCCCTAACAAAGGACGACTGGGATTCACTTCTGGGAGAAAGCTTCTTTCAGTCTTACTGCTGCCTCCTTTGTTGAGAGCAGCTTTTCCTCCTCTTCCTTCCCCCTCTCCATCTCCTGTGCCCAAGCTGCTTCATCCCCTGTCAGTCAGTGACGCTGAAGTGCCGCATTTGATAAAGCAGAGGAGGGGAAGGAGAAGGGAGGAGAGGGAAGGCAGGCTGGGCCACTGCAAAACACAGAATGTGGAAATGAGAAACGAAGGAACAGCACTGGTGGGGGGAACTGGCAAGTGCTGGGAAAAGCAAAAACCTGAGATTGCATCACAATTTGTAGCACTTGTGCGCTGCCCGTGGGTTTTAACTCAGTAGGCTCAGCCTGGAGACTTCAGCTCCAGCACTGCAAGCACCAAAAGGCAGCCTAGCCTTTGCTGTTTAAACCTCACTGCAGCCTCCTCGTGTGCTACAGAGGAGTGTGAGGGAAGGGAAGAAATGAGACTGCAAGGAGGTGTCAGGAGAGACAGACTACCTGAGTGTGAAAACACTGATGACTTAAGCCCACCAGAGACCTGGGCACATGGATATGCTTTAGCAATCACAGTGAGGTAGCGCTTGGAGGGAGAGACAAAAAAGCAAAATAAAGGGAAGACCAGAAGCGGTGAAGTCCTGAAGAGACGGACATCCCCTCCCTTAGCTTGCCAACGTGTTTTCCAAGGCAGTGAGTAATTGCAAAGGCAGCATCTCGCCCAGGCCCCCTGTGAGGCCCAGGCACCCCCTGGCCCGCAGAAGGGAAGCATTGTGCCATGGCATGCTGCACACTGCCCTCTGCCCAGGCTTGCTGTCTCTATTTGAGCTCATCAAATGCTAGCAGGGATGTTTCTACCGTGTTTGAAGCTTAAGTGTGATAAAACATTTATTGACATAAAAAGCAAACCCTAAGGCAGCATTTCAAACCAGGAGGCTCTGATCTCTTCACAGGGAGGCTCATACCAGCCTAGGGAGAATGAAGAGTTTTTCTGCCTTGTTGGATTGTCGTCACTTAAGCTTCATGCAAAGCAGAATCGTTTGCTGCATGCTGAATATTCTCTCGACAATTCTTCCTGTGCTGAGACCTACATGGAGATGAAGCAGGAAGCAAGGAAACCTAACAGGATGCCTCAACCACAAATCTAAGAGTAACTAAAATCCAGTATTTGTTTCACAGTTTCTTTTCCTAGGGAAAGAAAGATTTCTCCCAGCCCTGATCCTAGCAGTTGTCACAGTAATGTTGCAATAGAGAACACAGGAGATTCAACTACGACTCAGGCTCATGGTGTCATCTGTAAAAATATGCACCAGAAGAAGGTCCCAAACTAATCATAAGTAACAATTTAGAAGACATAATTTATAACATAAGGTCCCAATTCTGCTGCGCATTGTACCGGCTTCCCTGGCAGAAAGCCTTGCTGAAATTAGTGAGATTCAGCCTAAATATATCCAAGTATTTCAAAATCTGTGCAGAATTGAAACTGATAACCAGCAGCAAAGAGAAAAGGCATGTAACACACATGCAGGATGTTGAAGAGCAGCAGGTAACCTGCTGGCTAAAGCACTCAACTAGAAAGCGGTAGCTGTGCTCCACCGGCTGCTAATACATTTCACATTGAATAATTTGTCATTACTCAGGAACAATTCCGACAGCAGGGACAGAGTCAAGGGACAAGCTTTGGGAAGCAGAAGTCCTGGGTTTAAGTGTTCACAGGCTAAGGAGGCTTGAGAACTTGCCTCTCTTGTGCCCAGGGAGTACGTGCTAACTTCTAGCAAATGTTTTTAAGAGGGCAGGGCAGCTGTTAAGCACCCCCATCGCCCCAGGGGGGTAAAAACTCTGCCTTTATTTTGATAGTAAGCAGGTGCTATGTTTTGTTGCACCTAACAAGATGTTGCTGCAGATAGCTGGGGAGTGTCTAGGCTTAAGAACTGAACGCTCAATTAATCTGAGTGTCCACAGTGTACTGTGGCTGAAGAATAGGAAATTTCTGTTTTCTTAGGTATCCCTCCAGTGCCAGTGCTGGATCTTTCCCCAGTTTTTAATGCAGTGCTTTGAAACAAAGGAGGGGCTGATGCACACATTTCCCATGCATGTTATCTTCCCCTCTGCATAGCGAGTACATCTTGTCTGAATGTATGAGTCACGAACAGGTTCTCAGACAACAGCTTCAGCTCTGCCGAGGGTCTCTGAGCCTCAGCCCCACAGAACCTATGGCCAGAGCAAGTGTTACATTTGGTATGGCACTGAGGAGGGGCACAGTGCAGCGAAGACACGCTGACAGAAGCACACAGCATGCCAATGCAGATTACAGCAGATGTCTTCTGAAAGGAGAGCCGAGGTATTTAAAATATCTTAATTTGCTTAGTTTTCCACTACTGGCAGTCTGTGGGATAGCATGTGATTAATGATAACCTCCACACAACTACAGCCGGAGCCTCCGCGTGCAGCATCGCGGCTGAGCACTAAGCTTAGCTGAGCTGCTGGGAAACACAGCGAGCTGGGCAGGAACACGCTGCTGTGGTCCAGCCAGTGCTTCCAGATTCTGCTCCAGGGCCTCTGATCCCGCAAGGAGTATGTTTCCTTATTGTCTCTTAACACAGAATCTCTCCTAAATCACGAACCTCCGTGTACAAAGAGATCTTGCTGAATTACAGTTTGCATTTTCTGTTACACGCTCAAAAGAGAATGAATGAAGAAACTCCTTGAGAAGGTAAAGACTTGATAAATACTGCACATAACATTGGCATAAATGGAAGCTCCTGCAACACTGAAGAGCTGTGGTATTTTCATGTTTCCCATTTGTTTGGCAAGAAGAGACTTCTGCTTCCTTCTCTTGACTGTGGCCAGCTTGGCGTGTATTGGGACAGCTCACTGAAAACCTGGAATTCTTGCTAGTTCCCACGCCTCTGTTTGTGCAGCTGTGTGTTGTGTACCAGGAGGCAGCACACTCTGCTATTGTGCTACACACTATTCCATTTACTGTATTACTACAGTCTATGACTCTGTCCTGTGATAACAAGCAGCCTAAGTAGCACAGAATTTAAACTAATTATAACCTGTTTCCTTGTTTATGAAAAATAGTTTTTGAAAGTTGAAGCATAAAGGGGATACTCATTCCACCCCTTCTCCCTTCTGACAGTTCCCAGAGCACTTTCTGAAATACCATTTATGAGTTCAACTGCAGATCAACCTGACTACTACAATTTCTAGGCTTTAATTTGATCTTGGAGCAAAGCATGAGAGGAGGGCAATACTGCTTAGTAAAACTGCAGTGGTATCTTGAGGCCTGTGTATAGGAAACCATAACTAAAGCTAGTAATCACCTGGAAGATAAGGTTGGAGCTCAGCTGAGAAGCATCTGCTGCAGGTTAAGATCAGGGCAAGGATAATGTCTTTAGACCTGGATGCAAGTTTTATTCTCCAGAGATGACTGAACCACCCCAGGATCTCAATGGGTTTAAGAAATAATTTGGGTTCTTCTCTTGTAAGGTGTTACACACACTTTGGAGAAGAGATCAGAGAAGAGCTGGGGAGTTCTGTCTTGCAGAATTTTACTGTGGTTTCTAAAGTTATATAAACAGAGCCTGAAAAATGTGATAATGAGCACCTCAGGGACATGGAGAATAACTTACCATAACAGAGGAAAGTAAGTGATTGGCACAGATAAACAGGAGCTACAGATTCCCTGGAAACGGGGATAATCCACCTCTGAGAAGCAGAGCACCAGCCCTCCCGTTAATGGACTGAAATCTGCACTGTGCACTAGATCAGATTTGCTCCTTCCAGCGACCCCAAATGCCCCAGCCAGCCCTGCCTTTTGCTGATAGGGGAACTGCGCAGTTCCCCCAGGAGAGGAAATGGCCACTCCGAGTGTCTAAGTGATGGCTTCAGTGTCAGGGAATCACTTATCACCTTGTTTGTGATGGCCTCTGGACGGAGGAAGGAAGCCTGGTAACTGCAGAGGAAGAGAACGAGCAACAAACGAGCAAAACAATTCTGTCAGTTCCTAACTGGTGCTCAGGAGCCCTGATCCTGCAGCACTGCCTGAGATTTGCTCCCATGGCTGGGCTACAGGAGCTGCCAGCTAACTAATGGATTTGCTGGGAGGACGGCACTGGGGGAGGGCAGTTTCTGCAGCAAACAGCATTGAGGAGAACAAAGTGTTTGCAATTCCTTGGACAGTGAGTGAGCTGACACACCAACTTATTAACGTGAACATCCAAAATGCTCATTTCTCCTCGGGGAGCCAGTGACTAGAGGCAAAGCCAAGTTCTCTCCCTCAAGCTCAGCTGCTTCACCACAAAAATTTGAGTTAAGAGGCTGCTCTAAGGATTGCTTTTCCCCAAGGAGAGCTTAGAGCAGTTATTTTGGGATATCTGAGGCACAGGAACATTCCTGGGATTCTGCAATAAGCTTCAGAGTTGGGAAAACAGAATTTGCTAACCAGCCATGGTTTGGAAGGAGACTACCAATCATCTCCAAAAGCCACATGTTGCTCTACCGTTGTCCTTGGTGGAGATGCAAAAGGTGTGTGCTGGACAGGCATTTTACCCATCAGGTGAGCATCTCTTTGGGTCAGATTAGAATTAGTTTTGGTGCTTCTCTCCGGCCCAGCCTGTAACCCACCTGTGTGAGATTGCAGGGTACTGCTGTTGCACTGACAGGCAGAAGGCAGCCGTCCTGATTTCCCTCTGCATGACTGGGGATGCTCCTTGCCACCACAGCTGCAATCACCTGCTGGGGACTTCCAATGGAGAGCACCATCCCACACGTGCTGATGGTCCACCAGCAAGTGCTGCGCTGCTGATGCGCCATTTTTGGAAGGAGGTGTAACCAGCTATGTCACCCTGCAGAGCAGGCTGAAAATAGGATTGCACTCACTGTGCCATGTGGCTCAGTGGTATGTCAGGACATGTATTTTTAGGAAATTCCTCCTTTGGGCAGAAAGGGTGAGGAGCTTGGTCTGGTTTGCAGGCTGCTGGCTTTGCCCTGATCTTTCATTCTAGAGTGTGGGAGCGTGTCACTCACCAGTCAGTCTGTGGAGGCTCCTAGAGCCTGGATACAGTGCTAGTCCTGGTTACCTCCTGATCAGGGTGGCTGTGAAAGGGTAAAAGATGACTGGTCTGGGGCTGTGCTTTTCTTTTTTTCAATGCATGCCTGCTTGCTGTCTCTGCTGGTGCTTTCAGAGAGGGAACTGACCTCCAACAGAGCAGGAACAAAGAAAAAAGTAAGGAAGATCAATGTCTTGGGAAGACTATGGTCCCTGAGGAGTAACAATAAAAATGTACCTTTCAGAATGAATGTGTGAGGGGAACAAGGAGCTCAGAGAAGGTATCTCATGCAGAGAAGAAACAGAGAGAGAGAGAAGCAGATGGTAAGTCGGGAATTTGCCTCTGGTTAGGTAATTTCTGGGTGCAGCATAAGGAAAAAATGCAGTACACCTCCAGGCCCAGCCAGCTACTGATGCAGACAGCGCTGTGAAAAGGACAAAGGCAAGGCAGTGCTGGACTCAGAATGAGTGTTTGACAGACACTTGCTGGCTTCCTCTTTTACCCAGAACATCATTCCTATCAGGCAGCATGTGTTCAGCTCCAGCATCTGGGTCGTGATTTTTTGGCAGCTGCACAAAATCTCTGCTATTAAATCCCACCTGCCAGTCTCATGTCTGCTCCCAGAGACCTTTGCCTGTTAGCAAATGTTTCAAAATCACACTGCCAGGCACAGCATACCATTCTACAATCCCACCTCAGGCACAAACCCTCATGCAAGGTCTCCTTTTAACTCCAGTGGGCTGCAGAAGGGAAAGGCTAGAGGACAGGCCTTTAGGTAACAGGCAGAAATATTCATTTAGGTCATGGCTTGCACTGAATTCCTTCCAGCACTAATGTGAAACAGCTATTTTCTCCCTGAATTATCTGAATAATACTATTTTGTCTGTGACATTGTAAGAAGCTTTCTTTTGAGACACATTCCATGCCACAGCTGCGCAGGGAGAATTTGTGAACTTTGTTCACTGGAATCTGTTCATGTGAAATTGTTCTCCCCCTCTTTAAAATTCTTCCCTTCCCTTCTCTTGCTTCTTAGCAGTCCCAGATGAGCAATACTACCAATATGATGTGTGCATACTCTATGTCGCTGCATTGCTGAAACAGTTCCTTAGTAAACAAAATGCAGAAATACAGCTTGTTCATCTATCTTGGGTAAGAGATCTACCCACAGAAATAACTGCAATTTTTAATTCTGCACAGGGAGAAAGGGCCTAAACTTCCACATAAATTATCTGCTGTTATATTTCACAATCTGATTCTCCCTGGCATGAGCCTAGGCGATGAGGCTGTGCTTCTGGTGCAAAGGACAACATCTCCTGGAGATGAAACAAGCTACTTGATTATGGTATCTCTAAAACTGCAAACAAAAGAGACAATCAGTGCTTTTTGATGTGGACATCTGTCAGAAGAGAAACAACTGCTAATTGTCATGTAACAGGCACACCAGACACTTCCATAGCAGTCATCTTTCTGGAAGTCAAGCATGAAAAAAATGTTACTCATCCAAGCACCAAGCATATTTTGTCTGAATCTGGCTGCATTTCTGCAACTGTTTAAAACTCCAAAGTGACACAATGCTTTTTTATAGACAGATACTTGATACCAAAATACTTAGCCAAAATATACCAATCAGTAATGGTTTTTGTTGGCATGTGGTTATCTAGCTTTATATTCTAATATTTGCATTTTCTTTTTAGAAGCAATGTAGGTGTAGTGAAAAAAGGTGCTGGTATCTCATATAAAGACGAGCACATGGGATTTGTAGAGAATTGCTTCAGCAGCAGAAATATTCAGTTGCACTTCATTCAGAGAAGTCCTTGCTCCCACAGAAGCACCGCAGGAGCTGTCAGCTTGGCAGCTACATGGCTCTACATGAGCTCTGAGCAATGTTAAAGCAGTACAATGCTGTCTAAAAGCCATGTGCAGGGAGGAATAGCTAATTCTCTTTGTATGAAAGGATTGACTCTAGACAGCCTGCCAACTATAGAATACATACACATCATTTCCTAAAGATCTGCACCCCTCCCTTGCAGGCATGGTCTCATCAGCTCATCACTTAATTGCAGAGAATGGAAAAAATAGTTGAAACCTCGCAAGGAACAACAGGTAAGGGCATGTCTTATAATGACTGAACCAGGTTTGAACCAACCAGGAACTTCTGTGGAGCATCTCTTGTTTAGATGGCACCCAAGTGGCCTGCACTACAGACCAGCTATTTTGGTGGTTACATACTTTGGCAGTAGTCTAACGACGGATACTGTATTTGGAACAGATTTTCTTGAGAGCTGCCAGAGAACTGCTTGATCATCAGTTAAGTGGGTAATACCAATCTCTCATGATTTTCAGCAAACCAGTAAAAAACTCGACTGCCGAAACACAACAAGCGCAGTAACCGATGCAATCACACATACACGTAAGATACATTTTAGCAATGCCCAGAGTCCTAAGCAAGAAAAATAAAATAAACATTATGAAGTCTTTTTTACCAGTATGGAGTGAACAGGATGCTTACATAGCAATAAAACCTTTAGCACTGTATCTCTAGTCTAGCAGAGCCCTTTCATTTCAATGAGGTTGGTCTGCCTTTGTCCCAGGAGGAACGGCCATGGGTTTATTAAATGAGCCAGCCTGCATCTCTGAGGTGCCCAGGGAGGCAGCAATGTGGAAAGACCCACGATGTCTGGGGAGCACGAGAGACAGAAAATGAGGAGAGGGCCATCTTCAGTTGCTGTTGTGTCAAAGGCTCAACAAAACACAGACTCCAGCAGCAGCAGCAGCCCCTGATGGGGATGATGTACTTGTAAAACATTTACATTTTCAGCAGGATGTTTCTAATTAAACTCAATTGGTTTGCACACCTGCTGGGAGTGACTGCTCTGCACCTCATTCCCGCTTCTACTTGAGCACAGAGGATGCAACTGCTGAGGCTACCACGCAGCTCTGTGTTCCTTTTGTGCACTGACAGTAATTGAGAAAATGGATGGCAACAGCCTGTTCTGTGTTTGCTACCGTTCTAGGAAGTGCTTTATTTTCCCTTTTGTCTTTTTCCCTCCAGAGCATCAGAGCTTTTACAGCCCTTTTGCAAGAGTAGGGGGTGACTGACAGGGCTTTGTGCAGTTTCCTGACTGTGGGATATGAGGATTGATGCTGGCATTAAACCCCTCAGGTCCAAGGAGGGTACCTGTACAGATCCTGACTACAATCGGATCGCAAGGCAAAGGACGGTATTGAAGCATACCACAATCGGCAGCGCAAGACAGAACAGCCAGCTGTCACTGAACACTTCTTGACCTCTTTTATGAGCACAGCCCGGCCCAAACATTTTAAGAGAGGGTTTTATTGATACTGTGTTACATTGCCTCAGACCAGAGAGCTCTGGGACAACTAAACCTTCACAGAAAGCTGCTAAAACTGCGTGGACAGTCAGCAGGACTTCTGGCTTACCACTACTGTCCTAGGGTCCCTTTCTGCACGCTTAGGGAGCCAGCAGTTGTCAGTGAGATGTAAGTCATACCTCAAAAGAATACTTGAATGTAATGGCCTTGTTGTGAAGAGCATTGCCCTGCTGTGAAATGAGAAAAATGCATTAACTGTGCTGAGGCAGCAGGTCAGCATCCCAAATGTTCTCCCCTCCAACAAGCTCACTGGGTCAGAATAATTCTGTTTTGGATTGTACAGGACAGTCTCCTGGGTAACACACTTCACAGCAAGGCTTGGGGGGAACACGCCCTTGAATGCAAGGCAGTCAATGAGAGTTGTAATTACTGTGTTTTATAACCTCGTTCATTCAGGCAGGGAAGGATACTGCTGAAGGGAGCTCAAACAAGAGAAATCATCAATCTGCAGCTACGTAAATAACTGTTGGTAATGTGATTTGAATCCCAGATGACAGAAGGTGCTCTTTTGTCCACTCTGCTGTCCAGAGCCACACAAAAAATGCAGACATTAGTTTTAAACTCAGGTGGCTGTAGGATGTGCAACTCTGACTTCAGCTACCCTCTCCCAGAGAAGAGGATGTAAAATCCACTCTGTATCACTGAAATCTGACTGCATTAAGCAAGGTCTTGGCTCAAGGCCAGGTCCCAGCTGTCCCTGCAGTGATAATGACCACTCTCCCCCGGGGTGCTGGGCACAGGCAGAATCCAGCTGCACTTACACACACGCACACATAAATTGTCTGAACATGGTGGTGTTAATGCTTCAGGGATGGCAAACTGAACCTATAGATGTGTCATCAACAGCAAGCCCCATGCAGAATGCATTTTATTTTTGGAAAAGCTTGGAGGTAATAAAAATAAAATCTCCTGGTACAGTTTATCTGATGCTTTGTTTTTGAGTGTCCTTGATGCATAACAGCATGCTATGATCTCTAAAGATTAAAAACAATCCCTTCTTATTGCTCTGCTGGGTATTTTCAAAGAAATTCATGCACAGATGAAAACAAATAAAAACAATGCCCAGTGGCTCTGAAGAGATCTTGGTCCTCCAGTTTTAAGTAGTCTGGAGACAATTTTAAACAAACACAGACCTACTAAATCCTTAGCTACAGCTCCAGCGAGGACATGCAGGCAAAACTTCAGTAGCTTTAACAGGGTGAGGCTGGTTGAGGATTTCCAACATCATCTCCATTTTGTGGTTTTTAGGGTATAGCTTAACTAAGATCTAGAGTTTATCACATGCAACACTGGATTTTCATTATTTGTTAAACTGGAGCTTCAAGTTAAATAACAACACTTTTGTTTAGGCTTGGTTTAAACAAAACTTCAGGGTAACCAGGTTGGTTTTCACGGTGTTAAAGTCTGGGGTTTTTGATGGACCATGGCAAGGGTGGAGAAAGTCACCCTCTTAACATCAGTGCAGGACTGGGGCCCAAAATGACCGAATTAAACACACTGTAAACTGAGAGGGCCTCAGGCACTGATGAAGGAACAGTTCAGCTCGCTTCAGTTAACATGTCTTTTGCTTTTACCCACTTGGCTTCATTGTTCTGAGGATCTGGCCCAGTACAGAATGAAGTCCCACCCTCAGCCCTGTTCTGCTTCCAGCGTTTGCTGCTGGGTATCCCTGATGGACAGTTGCAGGAATTTCTTAAGGAGAAACCTATGTGACACTGCTCCACTTAAGAAAGGCCGAAAATAGGCTTTTTTCTTTTTCTTCACTCCTGTTTCTGCACTGGCCTTGCTCAGAGTGGAAGGCACTTTGCCAAGGTATACTTGAGGGTTTGGTTTTTAATGGCTGGGCAAAATCATTCACAAGATCACCTGTGAAGCAAAATAACTCCAGATGGAACTAGCGTAAGATGCTTGGGCCAAACACACGAAGTTGAGTACGTGAATATTGATTTAGGGGTGTTTGTGGTAAGGAGGGTAACAGAGATAATGCTGACCATAAAACCATGCTCTCTTATGATAAAGAGCCCCACAGTGCAGTGTATCACAATGCACAGAAAGGAGGACACAGCAGGTCAAGTTCAGATTATACCTGCTGCAGACTTTCATTGCATTTTTAAAAAATCTCTCATTTATTTCTAAATTAACCTTATACCTGCTATGCACTACCCAAGTCTGTATGCTGTCTAGGTGTTGAAACCCCCTTCATGTTTTTGGACAGTAATATAAAAAATGCCCCCATGGCTCTCCCTCACCCTCTTTAAGGCATTAGACTCATTGCTTATCTGTTTGTTAACCTCGGCCATCCCCTATGCTTTGCTGTGAGGCCAGTGCTGCTGACCACACTGCTGTTAGTTGGCTGCTTGTGGTGTAAAAGCACTACCAGCAGCATTTAAGATGTACAGCTCTGCAGAGGGGCAGGTACTTTCAAGGCTTCTTTACCTCTTCTGCTGTGGATTGGGATTACTGGAAGCACAGTGGCTTTGGTTTGGGAGACTTAGTTTTATCTTGTCCCTAGTTTACCTCTTGAAGTTTTCCCAGCATACTGGGGAGTTGTGGAAGCATCAGATTCTTGTGTTACATGCAGTGAGGGATGGCAATGTCCAAGCATGGTTATTTAGGCTTGTCAAAGCTCTATGCAACAGTCCTAGTCACCTGGGGAAGGGGGTGGCGCCCACACCCACAGCTGTTTCTCTAAATCCTGTCCTTGAAAAAAACATCTCATGCCTAGGTAAGTGTTAAAGGCATGCTATAGACTTTTCTTCCTTGCCCCAAGCACTGGGATATTCTGCCATAGGTACCTAAAAGCCAGTATAACTCCTTTTAATCAGAAAGGTTTCACGTTTCACCATCTATGGTATCTGAGCAAAGGATGTCTCTCCTAAACGGAGCTCTCTTCTAATAGGAGATGGGGAGAAGCAGCCCTGGTTCTTCTCAAACTGTGACAGGCTCTGTGACCACTGAGATGGAAAAAGTTTGCAAATTGTCTAGTTCAAAGTATGCAAAAATAGCAGGGCTGCAATTCCAACAAGGCTGCTCTTCTGTCCCTGTTCCATGAAAGCTTGTGAGAGTGAACATGAGTAGTGCAAGACTATCGAGACTTAATCTATTGTAGAATTTTAGTTGAATGGATTTGATTTGGAAGGATTTGTGCTACATGTATATATCATGACTTGTCATTGCTGCCTGCACTGACACTACATTATGTGAGCATTCTTATTCCAGAGACTAGCTGCATTGATAAAATCACTTAGTACAGCTGACCAAGCTAAAAATAAATATTTAAAAAATAGGCTGGCTTTTGGCTCACATATACCATTTTTACTTTGTGATGCTGCTATTTTTGATGCTGCTATTTTATATTTTCTGGCTTGGGAAAGCTAATTTTAAACAATGGGTTAGTTGCAAACTACTTCCTTTGATTGTTCTTCCTTCACTATTCAAAGTAAGAGATAAGTTAAAATTATACATGCTTCAAGTTAGTCTGATTTGCTGTGTCAGCCAGAAAATAACATATAATATAGAATTCCTCAGAGAACACAAAACCTGAGCTGAGAAAGTTTTCTAATCACTGGTGACTGTGGTGAGGTTAAAAAAAACAATTTCAAATTTCAGAAATGTGACATTAACACCTATCTCAAATACTATACAATCATTTATCATTAGTGGAAAGCAGTCCTGAGCTTTCAAGGTTGCTTGGTCAACATATGTGTTGTATTCCAGGAACAGCAAGGAATGCTAAGGTGAGGGTTTCTGATCCTGAAGCCCAGAATTCTCCAGGGCTTATGGGGTTTACTGGTCTCTCTCTATGTTTATTTACTTTTCTCGCTCTCAAGGCTAGACAGTTTTCAGGCAAACAAGATACCAAATGGTCCATGAACCCAGTGCCGACGATACTGGAGGCAATTTTGCTCTTAATGTGCATGAAATATGTGCAGAATCTCTTACTCTCACTGAAGTCATAAGGAAAACTGGTATCTGCTTGTACTGCAGAAGCCTGTCCTGAACTATCCTCGCGTAAATAATCTCAGTTCAGAAAAGATTTAAATGCTGTGGGGTCTGGCTGCGTGTTAGCAAATCTATAGGCTCTCCTACAACATCAAGCTTTGAGCCTCACAATGCACTAAGGGATTATACAGAACTTTAGAAATGCTTGACTGTGGCATTTGTTTAATGTGACCTAGCTTCATTTGGCTGTATTAGTCACTCCTGTGCTCTGCTGAGCTGCAAGTGACAGCCTCAAAGACAAAATAACTCTGCTGGCCAATCTGCCACAAAAATTACTATAAAAAGTAATTATATGAAGTACAGTGACATCTTCAGAAGCTCTATATATTTTGCTAGATGCAAGGGAATAATACTGCTCTCAATCCCATTAGAAGTGCCAAACCTGCTCACCATTAGCTGTTTTGGGAAACACTGGCCACTTACATAAGGATGAAACTAATCTTTCTCCAGGTTTAAAAAATTTGCCACAATCTCACAGCAGCTTGAGAATTTATTTTAGATTCAGTTCATAGCTTGTCCTTCACCACCAGTTTGGTTTAGGCGGGTTGGTGTGTTATGCCAAACGTGCTGAACAAGTGCTGTACTTCACTTTGCAAGGCAAGAGAGGCAGTGGGGGAGACCTGCACATTAGGGACAGGTTTGACTGCCTAGAGTTGAATGATGGTGATGACACGGTTGAGTGTTTAAGGTGAGAGTCAGGGGGAAGACCAGCACGGCAGATATCACGGTGAAAGTCTGTTAAGGACCACCCAATCAGGATGAAGAGGCAGACAGAATATTCTGCAGCAACTGGAAGATAAAGTCTAACAATCACTAGTCCTCCTTCTTATGGGGAACTTCAACTTACCAGATGTCCACTGGAAATACAACATAGCAGAGAGGAAGCAGTCTAGGAGTTCCTGCAGTAAGATTCCTGAGTTTATTCAGGCTGGAGAAATGGAGGCTGAGATAATACCTTACCACTCTCAACAACTACCTGAAAGAAGGATGTAGCCATGTTCCTCTCTTCTCCTGAGTAACAAGTGATAGGACAAGACAAGTGGCATCAAGCTGTGCCAGGGCAGGTTTGGGTCAGATATTAGAGAGAAATTCTTCAACAAAAGGGTTGCCAAGCATTGGAAGAGGCTGCCCAGAGAAGCAGCGGAGTCACCATCCCTGGATATATTTAAAGGATGTGTGAATGTAGCACTCAGGAACAGGGTTTAGTGGTGGACTTGGCAGTGCTGGGGTAGCAGTTGGACACAGTGATATCAGAGGTCATTTCCAACCTAAATGATTCTATGGTTCAGCTGTATTCTGCCTCTTTAGTGCTGGTTCATGCTATGTTCATTGCAGGTGTTGCAAAAGTCTGCAAGACATTGCAGGTGTTGCAAAAGTCTGCAAGACACAGACTGACTTGACAGGTTGTGGAGAAGGAGAGGGATCTGTTGCTTGTAACACAAGGAGAGACAGAGATTACAAGAATAAGTTTACCACGGAATAGCAACAGGATGTGCTGTGCTAAGATATGGAACAGCAACTTCTCCTGGCCCCCAGGGTTAACAGGCCCAGACACATGAGAGCCAAAGCAAGGATGGCAGTCTCCCAGTGTCTCTCAGTATTTGGGTTACATGGTGAGGTTTTGTTATTGTGGGGGCTAAAGGGGTGGCTAAGGTCAACTCACCACACTCCCTTTCAAGTACCCAGCACTGCCCTCACTCAGCCTGCCACTCCACCCACTTCAAGATCACTAACTGCTTACAAACAAAGCTTCATTCTTTCAACAAATCAGACTCCTCCTTCCTGCCCTCACCTGGCTAGTTCTGCAAGGAAAATCTTTGGAATCTGGCTCATACTTTCGTACTTTGCTCTATCCTGGGGCACAGCCCACCTCCCAAACAGCCTTGGGGACCTGTCTCCTTTCCAAAGCACCAGACCCCAGCCATTGAAATTTTCTCAGGCGATGCAGGAGATGTTCCTTCCATTTAGGGTTTCATAACCAAATCTGAGCCTGCTAAAACCAGCTGACACTGTGCTTCGTGTAGCTCTGATGTACACGAGTACGTGTGTGTACACAGAGACACACACAACGACACAGCGTCAGGTACGGCCCTGCTGTAGGCAACACAGGATGACAGAACCATTCTAACAGCTCACCTGCTTACGAACAAACAACAAAAGCATAAAATCACATCAGGGAGCCTCCTACCAAAGGTGCCTTCCTCCAACAGCTTTCCAATGACTAGAGAATTCCCAAAAGGCCTAACTTGTAAAAAAACCCCAAACCTAAGCACTGTGTGGTTTCTGGTAGGAAGGGCACTGTGAGATGCTGAGAAATTCAGTCGTGATTCAAAAATCTCAGCATAACTCAGAGATGGCAACTCTATATCTCATTTAAGCATTGAACAAACTTAATTTTCTACTTATGCTGAGTGTAAAGGTTTTACTTGCTGCAAGTGGTCATTACGCATGATTCGCCTCTGGCCCTTAACAACACAGGTCTTGCTTGTCATTTCTGTGCCCCAGTCTCTCTGCAGCTTTAGGAGGAACTGCATTTGCTGAATAGTGACATTTTGCACATGGGATGTAATAACCTCATGCAATTGTACAGGCTAGACACCAACTGGGGAGAAGTAGCTCTGCAGAAAAGGACTTGTGGATGCTGGCGGACAAGAGTGAGAGCACGAGCCAGCATGGTACCCATGCAGTGCCCAAGGCTAATGGCTTACTGTGCTAAATCAGGTAATGCACCACAGCAGACTGAAATTAGGTATTTCTTTCTATTTGGTTCACATCTGGAGTGGTCTCACCAGTTTTGGACTCCTTAGTGACAAAAAGATGATGACAAACTGGAGAAGGACAGGTGAAGGGCCACTGAGATGGAGCCATGACATTATGAAGAATTTGAGAGAGAAACATTTATTCAGCCTTTCCCTCTCCAGGCTAAGGAGAGGTTCAAATGCCGTCTTCAGCTATCTAATGGGTGACTGAAAGAAAGATAGGATCAAACTTTTCTGAGAGGTACTCAGTTGCAACAGATTAAGGTTACAGAAGGAAAACTCTGGTTGAGCACCTATTAGGAAAATATTCTTCACCAGGAGTATGCAGCACCAGAACTTGTGCCCAGACAAGTGGTGGAATAGCCATCCTTGGAAATACTCAAGGCTCAACTGGACACAGCCCTGAGCTACCTATATCAAATACAGACATTTGAAGCTGACCCCACTGTGAGCAGGAGGTGGGACCAGATGACCCCCATAGGAAAGGTCCTTTCTCACCTGAATTCTTCTATAATTCTAATGTGCCTCATGACATGTGTGCTAAGATATTAAGAGCACTTAATATATCATCACTGGTGTCTGGTATCAGCAGCACTTTCATCAGCTGGAACACTGCCGAGCTGACTCAAATACTGTACATCTTGTCTAAATGCAATTAAAAAAGGCACATGGCAGTCTCTGTGTATCTCAATTAGCCTTGTACCATGCACACTGACATTCAAAATTAGCTGACTTGGGGGTCTGTTCCCCACTCAGTTCAGAGTTTATGTGGAGCTTGCCTGGTTCACTGTAAATCTTAATAAGGCTCTCCTTCAGAGTCACATTAACTGCATTTAGATTTTGAGGGATCAGAGCAAAGCTCACACAGTGCAAACCTAACACATCAAACCCTAAAAGATTAATGTTCTGCATAAAGCAGGAAACCTCACACAGAGCTCCACAGACCTGCCTCTTGTATTGCTCTGCTCTTAGGATGAAAGAGGAGCAACAGGGCAGTGACATCTCTCCACACTGGTATCTATTATTGTAATGCTAAGTGCTAGCTCCTTCCCCCCCTGTAATCTTGTTTGGGAAGTTCTGCTACAGCATTTACATTCTTATCTTTGTTTAGTCAATGCTGCCAAATAAAAGCATAAACAAATAATCTCCACTGTACAGCTTGGCAGTACTGAGATGCTGCCATTTGTGTTCCAGTTGATTTTTATTTGCAGTCTCTTATGCTGGTGACAATCTTGGAAAGCAGGTACAGCCTGGTAAGCAATGCAGCTGAAAACTGATGTTTTTATGAGTCTGCCCGTTTTACTCGAATGCTGAACAGGTGAACACAAGCAAGGGGAGAACTGGGCTAATTATGAAAACATCAAAGCAGTAATTTCTCAGAAACAAGTCAATGTATTTTAACTAACTGCCTGCCTTAGGCCATGCACTAGGTGATACTCAACTGCCTCATGTGATATAATTTAAAGAGGTATGTGATCTCCACAAACACAGGCACCCTCTTTAATTGCAGTGTCTTTCTGTACCTTCAGGGGATGAATAGAGGGAGATTTCCACAAGGCAATGCAGAGCAGCAGCCTAACAAAAGGGGATCTGCCCCAGTGCTGGAAAATCCCTCTCTCTGGACAACAGGTAGAAAGAGCGTCCAAGTCATCTATCTGAGCCAAAGGCTGAAAACTAGGCAATGTGAATTTCCCCCACATAAATCAAAACTTCAGACTCTCAGAAGCAAAGAGGAAGTATAAAAGTGCACTGTTTTGTTTATTCCTTACACAGCCAATGGCTATTAAGTGAAGCATTACCTACCCGACTTCCAAAAATACTAGTAATGAGAACTGGCTTAGGCAAACATTATATTTGGCAATGGCAGCGAACTGCAAGACTCCAGAGAGTAACCACAAGGCAGAGATGCTCCAGCCTGCTTCTGATTAAGAAGGTCCCAGTTGGTATGCTGAGCCCAATGACTGTCTCCAGTCCATGCCCTTCCATATGGAAGAAAGGATCGGCTAACTGGTCATAAATCTCCCCACTGAAAGCTGATTAGCTTGAAAATCCCCTGTTGTTCTGTCAGGAAGCCATAGAGGAGAGGTGGAAATCCATTAAATTACATCTGGCAGACACACATCTAAGAGTACACGGCATTTGGTGATACATGGAAACCACCACGTTATACCTTCAGACAGCTCATGCTCTTTCCAAATTACCATTCTTGCCATCTAATTCTCATTAGACTCACTCAGCTGTTCCATTAATGCTGTATTTTTCCTCCCAAGGGATTAACATTGATTTTTTTTGTCTTGAGCACACACAGCAAGGTCATACTGTTTCCTACAGCGTGGGTTCATTCAATAAAGAACTACACTATTAAACCCAACTTGATGTTATTGTCAATAGAGCTGAGCTGCCACAATGCTGTTTAAAAGAATTTCCATGCAACTCTCCTGAGTCCAGCTACATCCATCATTCCACTTCACAACACACTAAACACTTGACAACTCATTAAAAATATATATAAAAAATTAAAGCCAGAGCTGCATCCCAGGGAAGCCCTACTAACATTTAAACTCCACCTCTAATTTAGAAAGCAATAAACAGCAAAATAATTACCAAATGCTTCTGGGAATAGAAGTTCTTCAGCAGAAAATGAAAATAGGAAGGCAGGACAGCAGGTAGGCCTGCAAAACACATTTAGCTGGATATTCTGCATTTCAGGTAAGTATATTATATTAAATCAGTCACTGGTGGTCTGGGCTGGGCAGCCTGAATAGGCAACCACTAATCTGGGTTTGGTAAAGTCCCACTTTTGGGATGATTCACTCTCTCCCTCGTAACTTGATCAAGCTGCAGCATCAGAGGGGAGAGACTGCTCTTCCCACATCATGACCTAGAATGCTGCTTCAGAACCTCTCTGCACCTGTGGCTGGGAACCCTCTCCAATCTGCAGCAGCAACTTAGAGCAGCCAAAGCTGCCTCCTCTGATGCAGCTCTCCTCTCCCCACAGCATTCCCTCTTTGTTTCCACATGTACCTGCAGAGAGCAGACGTATCCCCTCCCAGCCTTTGTTTTACTATCTTGACAAGTCAAGCTCTCTCTTGCCCATCCCCGATGATCACAGGCCTTTCATTTACCTGTGGCTTCCCCCCTGCACTCCATCTTTTTCCAGCCAGGGATTCTCTCAACCACTTTGGCAAAAACATAGGCAAAAGTCACATTAGCAATATTAAACAGCAGCTCACTGATAGACTAGAGCTTTAGAGAAGCATGAGGAAGGACAAGAGGAAAGGAGCAAGAGAGTGTTTTCAGCACATAAAAAATGCACCATTTTAGATGTCACAAAGAGCAAACAGGAAATGTGGAGTAAGTTCCTGCCTCAGGAGTTGAGTTTTCCAAAGGGCTGAGGACTTCCTCCCAATTTCTTGGTCCTGGATTATCTGTTCTGTTGTTTTCAGATACTCCTTCAACACCACTGGAACAAGTTTCTGACCTAAATGCATGTAAGATTCTTAGTGAATTTTACCTTTCTTTGATAAAATAGCAAATAAATAGCATTAAAAAAGCCATCTGGGGCAAATCAAGGTTGGGTTCATGTCCTGAAGAGATCTACAAGATGGAGAGAGATGAAAAAGTAAGAAACATCCTATGGAACAGCTAATGGAAGGAGAAAAATAGTGATTTTAACTGTCTCTGAATGGCCAATGCTTTATCTTGGTATTTTTAAAGTAAGCAGCAGTCTATGCTTTTTTCTGTCTCTTCTGTTCTTTCCAATTCTTTCCCCTCCCTTTCTCTCTTATGCACCTATATATCACCATCTGCCTGTTCTCCAAATGTACTGGAGAAATGCAGTGCATTGAACACACAAAAAAAGTAGTGAGCAAAATTGTTCAGGGCATATAGGGATTTACCCTCATCGAGGGAAAACTTATGGGGAGGGCTGAAATGTTTAAACATTTTGTACTATCAGAGCAGTCCAAAAATATCCTGCTGGATATTAGGACTTAGCAAATTCACCCTTGCAGTGTTTTCTTGTGCACTCCATATTAGGTAGACCTAAGAGACTCCCAGTGTCTGTAGCTCTCAAAGCTGCAGCGCAGAACACGTCACTGGTCTTCCTTTGGGTGGCTCGAATCTCCTGTTGACTGTCACTATTACTTACTTAAGGAAGGAAAAGGAAAAAAAAAGCCACTTTGTTCAAGGTTGCTCCATTTTTGGAATTGCTAGTAATGACTGTTATTCTAATGCTGCTTCCACCTTTAGGTCTGTCATCTCTCCTTTAAAAATCCAAACCCTTTCTCACCAGGGAAAAACTGCAGAATTGTACTGGTACAAGGATGGTCTGCTGGTACCGAATTTGCAGAGCAGGAGGATACATTCACTGCCAGAGAAAGGAAGCAGCCTCCCTCCCCCTGCAAAAAGCTATTTTTTGCAGGCGTTGTCATATCTTATCCCCAGGAAGAGGAGAGGGCTGCGCTAGAAAGTCCTCAGAGTCACATTTGCTTCTGTTTTACTCCGTCCTTCATAGCACCACTGTAACAATGTATCAATACATTTGTTGAGAGCAAGGCACTACACACAGGCACAACAGATTGCTCTAATGAAAACAAATCCTTGCTAGAGCAAGAAAGAGTTTGCAGATCTGCCTCCTAAATCCCACTCCCACCGCAATAATGTTTCTACCACTACTTTACATTTAGGGACATAAGGGCACTCAAAGCTGTAAAGCACATCATTTGTGCTGAACAGTTGCAGTACTTAGTCCAAAATAATTCGTGGTCCAAAATCCCACATGAATAAAGGCATCCAGACATATAATTAGAATAAATAAGATTTTGCGCTTACAGTGTGTCTGTCATCTGAAAGTATGTGCAGATATTAATTAAGCTCCACAAACCCCAGATGAAGTAGATTAGTAGCTTCATCCCTGTGTTACAGAGGTTTAGAGTAAAGTGTGACACATAATCAGAGCTGAGAGTGCAGCAGGGCTGGCCGTGCCAGCGATGGAGAGAGCCAGGGCTCCACCTCCTCTCCAGCCTCTCCACTGAATTGCCTTCAATGGAAAATGACTGAGTTGCAGCTCTTTGCTCTCTGGAAGAGAAAGGCACACCCTGTTGCACAACAGTAGCAAAGCCCCAGCCTGAAGTGCTTTGATAAATACCAGGAAACGGTATTCAGTTTGGGAAGAGAAACTTGGAGCTCGCTTGCTCTCATACATTTGCTTTGGGTGCTCTGTCTCTCCCTGTGACACCAAGAGATCCCCTCTGCAGCAGCAGCTCCCCACAGCCCCGAGAGCACAGCTCGTGGCTTGGAGGATGTGCTACAGCGAGTATCTGAAGTACTTTAATATGCAGCATTGGTTTGTATATTTCTGTTTCTATGCATTACTTTCTGTAACTCATAAGCCACACCAACCTAGGATCACACAGACAGGATGTAATAAAAAGCTGTTGTCAGTACATACCTTCAAACCTTAAAATAACCCTCTCTTGAAGCAGGTTTTACATTCTGTTTTACATTTTATGTCTGACACCATACAAAAACATTTAAAGTAATCAATGCAAAGCATATGTGTATTAAGGAAAGAAAAACCCAGACTCTTAGAAAGTACTACTAGTAAATCTTCAGTGGTTTTGTATGTAAAAGAATAATAACAATTTATTTTGCAGGCATTACCTAATGAAATTCAAGTTCTTATGACAGCAGTTTCTCAAGGATTCCCCTTAAGTAGTAGCTGTGATAATGAAAACTATATCTCAGTATCACAAAAGTAGTACAACTGTCCAATTCCTCAAAATTGCTTACTACCTTTGCCGAAACAGGAGCAAAGGGAGCAGCATCTCATGCAGCCAGGAAGAAGTTTCTCCAGAACAGACAGAAACAGGTCGTTTGCTGTGTCTCTCTAGATAAAATTATCCACCTGATTACACTTAGGACAAATGCACAGCTGTCCTAACAACTGGGGGATGCATTTTAATTGTGATGGTCAAGTCTCTGTACATAAATATAAAAAACTGAGCAAGAAATGTCACTAGAAAATGGAAATGGACCATGGCATACCTATATACAAAATGGGCAACAAATTGGGTAAACTACAGACACAAAGCAGATCCCCAGAAGATAAATAACTATTAATGTGAAAACTAAGCTCTTTCATTCTCACATTTAAGCACAGAAAGCATTCTGATTTCAGTGTTCAAGGTGAAAATGGTTTTAATTAGCATCCTAGCTACCTTACAATACATACAGACCTAGCTATGATGGAGCCATGATAATCTACCTGTGCAGAGACTCTGCCCTGTGATTTATACCATTACTGCATGGCAGCAGGAAACAAATCCCCAAGGAAGTAACGCATGTCATCCTTGAAAATATTAAGCAATCAAGCCATGTTTTATTACGTGAATGGATGCCTTTGAAAACAAGGATGCATGCACCATGCTGTGAGGTAAAATGAAATAAATGAACAGAAATAATTCATTTCCATGTACTAATCGGTACAAACTGTAGTCTTCAAATTACCCTGATGCTACCAAATGTGAGCCTAGAGACAATAGGTTGACTCTTCTACTAAAACATGAAATTGCATCCTAAGTACACAATGAAGGCCAAATTAAATAGCCCAAGACTTTGCAAAGCCTTTTTCTTTTTATTCAGCCCTTGCACCCCACTGAACAATTTAGAGCAGAAGATTTAAATAAAGCATCATATAGTTTTTAAACACTCAAATCTCATCAAGAGCAATGCACTTATCTTGGGCAAAAGGAACATAATCTATAAAAAAATCTGTTCTCAATCAAGCTCTTCAGCTTCTAGCATTACCAGCAGAGCAAGATTTGTGTTCTGCCAGCTAAAAGGATGTCTCTGGCAAGCAAAATGAAGTGTGTGTATATATATATATATATATAGATAT